>CAUYON010146885.1:0-77541 GCA_963573935.1 Arctocebus calabarensis
TCATATACAATCTGAAATATTTTCATCAAACTGTTTAACATAGCCTTCATGGCATTTTCTTAGTTATTGTGTTAAGACACTTATATTCTGCACTTAGTAAGTTTCACCTGTACCCTTCTAAGATTAGATCAGTGTGTAGGAGGTGCTCTTTGGTGTTAACAAGTCCTCCCAGATTATTAGCAAATATTCTACAACTCTGTGTACATTGAGGTCTCAAACACCTCTGTGCCATGGTCATCTTTTCCGTAACTGAGTAGGAAGAAAATTAGAAGAGAAGCCTAAGAAAGGCTACTTCTTCCAGTTAGCTTGAATAGGTTTCACTGGGTACTCATTTATTTATTATATTTTAATTTCAGTGGTGGTAACACTTTAAAAGCGAGTTTCCTATGAAAATCCAGGCAGGAGATGCACAGTCACTGGTTCTACCTACCCCTGTGCTTTCATTCATCTGTCTGGTTCATGCTCCAATACATGTAACACTCTTATTATTTTTCATTTCCTGTGGGAGGTTTCCTTAGGGTCTCAAATGAGATCTACCACCGTGCTGTTTGCTCTGTTTATTGAAAAACTAAACGAAGCATGCTAGGCAGCATCTGAAAACAATTAAAAATAATTGAAATGAGATGTGGACTCTACTAGTTTCATTAAGCTTTTTATTTCATCTTCTGTACATTGGGGGATTTAGATCTGAACCTCTGATCCCACTGGCCTCCCGCTGGCAGGAGGGATCCCTCTCTCAGGACAGATAAAGGGCCATCGGTTTCCATTGCTGGTGCTGTGCTTGAAACGACCAGGCAGGGAAAAGGCCTGATGGTTGCCAAGAGGCTTCTGAGGGAGGAGATGGCTCTCTCCACTGGCTGCCTCTGAGCAGCTGCTTTATGAATTAATAAACATCAATATGAATATGCACACTTTCCTTATTAAGAATTCACAAACACATTAATCAGGCAACTCAGGATATTAAAATTAGCTTTTTTTGGAGAGAGTGAGAAAGAATAAAAGAGAGAGAGAAAGAAATATGGCAGGCATACCTACAGAGAAAGAAGAGACAGAGAGACAGAGAAGACATGAAAATACTTCATACACTTTTTATATACATAATGAGGGAAGACAATGCAAAAGTTTTAAAAACTTACTGAGATGAGGTCATATTTCAAAACTCCTCCTTAAGGCAACTTGTAATCAATAGCTCATATATTTTAAAAGTTATATTAGAACCCATCTAATAGTTTAGTTATATCAAAATATCACACATGCTGCCTTTAAATTAGGATCTGATTATTGTGCTCAAATTTTGACTTGTTAATTGACTAGATATGCAACTGAGCAAGTTTTATAATGTTTGTATGTCTCTATCTCTCGTCAGCAAAATTGATGCATCATTTCTTATCTCGTGGGGTTGTTATAAGCATTAAATAACTCAATGCATGTAGATCAATTTACCTGATCTTTGATGAGGACTAAAAGACACTATTATTTCCTAATGTATTTTAACTCCTATATATATTAAAAATAACCTACTTGCAGATAATGCCCAAATGTAACAGAGCTTCGTTTTTTATTGTGCTGCCTCTATGGTTCCAACGAACTGAAGATCAAAAATATTTGGAAAAATTCAATAGTAAAGAACAATGCAAAGCATAATACAAAGTTTAAAACAATACAGAAATAAAAACTATTTACGTAGCAAAAAATATATATATATATATCATGCATGCTTTTCTATGGAAGGAAATGGCTCTGCCAGAAGGCATGGTTTCTGAGTGGCAATAAATAAACAAATAAATAATCCACCTCCTCATTTATTTTTGTAACCAAAATGGCCAAGAGAAATTTTGCTGTAAGATAATTATTCTTATTAAGATCTTTGACATGATTCTGTGACAGGTATGAGGAAATGAGATTAGCACTTATCATGAAGAATGATTTAGACGTGAGCATAGAATACTGTGTGTATAAGAAAGATAAAGGTAGGTATTTTATTGTGATGAATGATAAAGTGATGGCACTTGTGAAGATTATTCTTTGGGTAGCACCGAGGATTTGCATGTTTGACAAAAAGCACTGGGAAGATTCAAAAATCTATAAATGGCCTTCTAATTTTCTATGTTCAGAAAGATCTGATCACCACTAGCTCGCCTCAATACATTCTCTCCTACCCACTTTAGAACACTGACATTGCAGTTCGTTTTGGAAGATCATGTTGATGGAACTCATAGACTTAGAAACCCATTAGTTTCTTCCTAAATTTCTGTGTGTAAATTAATAAGGGAAATCCAACTTTTTCAGGCAGAAGATCCTTTTCACATAGTATTGTAAGTTTGTGATTGCTCTCATCAATTCCACATTAGGCAAGACCACATTCCTTTCTGCCTTGTCTAAGGAGATATAAGAAATCCTCAACTTCTTCCTCCATACAAAGTATCCTGTTTATGACAACAACAGCCAGCATTTATTAAATACTGAGTGCCAATATTGTTCTCACTGGTTTATGTGTATTTTCTCATACCGGATAGTGAGGCTCTGAGGTATAATACAACCATTATTTTGAACTTTACATATACGAACACTACAGTTAAAGAAGAAAAATAACTTATTTATGTAGCAGTTAAAGGCAGAACTAGGACTCTGACCTTGACGTTCTGGTTCTTACATCTGTGTCTTAACCATCACACCTACTATTTCCTTATTCCCTTTACGGATCCTGTCCTTATTCCACTGGTCTGATGTGAATGCAAAGTCCAGGAGAGAAGAGACAGCAACACCTTAAAGGAGGTAAAAAAAAAAGCTCAAACATTCTGGAAACAAGGAAGCTTAGACTATGATATAGTTTGTGGTCTGAGATGAAGACCATAGAGTCTGGACACCAAGAGCCCCATAATCCGTGTTAAGAAGTATGAAGTTTACCCTCAAGCAATGTGAAGTTTCTAGAGAGTTTCAGTCATGGTGTTGAATACTCAAGCTTGACATGTCAAGCAAACACTAACCAGAAGTTGAGGAGGAGAAACAGAAATTGGATAAGGAGCATAATGCCATGGTACATGCAGAGATATAGACAGCTATGTTTTTATGCCTTGAGCATACAAGGAAAATCTCTTATATGTAGTTAAAGCATATGTGTAGAGGGCATCATAAGGAATAGCAGTTGACAGTGTGTATATACATTATAGTAGGCCCTGAATACATTTCCATTTCTTCACCTCTTTCTTTCACAAAGATAAATGAACAAATTTCTCTAAATCCTTCTCATACTTAATGTTATATAGATATTTAAATAAGAATGTATCAGAAGCCCAGGAAATGATTAGGACAGAAGAGCCAAACTTTTATTAGCACATTTGATAGTTTTCAGTGTAACTTTTTCTTAGTATGTGATTCTTCTTTTTCCTAGACCTTATAACCAAAACTAAGTTCCAATACAACATGAAATTACAACCCTCCCCCTTGATGGGAATGTAAATGATTTTAGGATGATTATAGTTCTATTGTTATGTTTCCTGTATCACAGATATCCTATTTAAACTATTAAGACTATGTAAAGAAAAGACAGCAAGTAGACTATACAAAATAATATAATCACAAAATTCTCTATATCCCTAAAGTCATTTTTTTTCATTCATTGTTATTCCTCTATTCAGAAACATAGACATTCTACCTATAAGGTGAAATCCCTTTTTGAAATTCAAGTATGTGGAAGCAACTCTTGTCATCAGAAAGAAAATGGAAACTAGAAGTAGAGAATAAATAGGGGCAGTAATTAACCAGGACCAGAGTTTCTTTTTATAAAATAGCCTTAGTGTTGGGTAAAAAGATTTTAAAGCCTTGGTATCTTTCTCTGTTAACAGGGAGTGAAAAATAATTGTGAAATGAATAACTGATGAATTATGCTTTGGAAGGAAAAGACATAGGGAAAATTGAGCTATAAATATAAATATAGATATGGACACAGGCAAAGATATAGATATAGAAACAATTGCATATAAATGCATATAAACATATATGCTTATGGATATAAAACAGTTTCTGTATGCATAGGTCTTCATCTCTACACATGTATGTCTCTATGTGTGTGTTTATGTCAGTGGTTCTCAATCTGTGGGTCGCGACCCCTTTGGGGGTTGGATGACCCTTTCACAGGGGTCACCTAAGATCATCCTACATATCAGATATTTGCATTACAATTCACAATAGTAGCAAAATTACTGTTATGAAGTAGCAACAAAAATAATTTTATGCTTGGGGGTCACCACAACATGAAGAACTGTATTAAAGGGTCGCGGCATTGGCATTAGGAACGTTGAGAACCACTGGTTTATGTACACACATGTATATGCAATACAGATATGTGTGTGTGTGTGTGTGTATATGCATTTTGGATATTGACAGAGCCTAGGGTGGAAGAGGAATGTTAAAAGTGGTTAAATTGGCTTGGCACCCTTAGTGTCAGCCACATACACCAGGGCTGGTGGATTCAAGCCCTTCCCTGGACAGCTAAACAACAATGACAACTGCAACCAAAAAATAGCAAGGGCGTTGTGGCGGGAGCCTGTAGACCCAGCTACTTGGTAGGCTGAGGCAAGAGAATCACTTAAGCCCAAGAGTCTGAGGTTACGCCACGCACTCTATGGAGGGTGACATAGTACGACTCTGACTCAAAAAAAAAAATCGTTAAACTTAAGTCACCTAAACTTAAAACATCCCAGTTTTATACATTTTAGGGTCTGTACAGCAAGCCTCAGAACAAGAGGTAACAACACTCAAGTACACAATTAAGAACATTTGAAAAGAAAAGTAGGCACAGAGGAAACATCATTCAGGATACAGTCTATCTTTATTTGATTGGTTTTGATAAAACAAATTTAGGACTAACAGAAAGTGGAAGCATGAGTAATGGATATCATACCACCAAGTTTCTCCCAAGAAGGGAGGGTGGATAGAAGACAATGCACTTTTTTTTTTTTTTTACTAATTTAACGTATAAAATGACACTGAAATTCCTTTATTTAAAATTCAAGGTTTTAGGATAATTGTAAAAATACTTATAAGGGTGCTTTTATGATCCCATTCACACACACAATTATTCCTTTTTTATTAAGATGTGGTTACTTAGTGGGAGATTTGATTTATCTTCCATAATGATGGATATGTTTGTGAATTCCTTCTCTTTAAATAATGTTTAAAGAGTCTCCAAGATCTAGGAACCATTTTTGTAGCATTCTTACTATGTTGATCTTATGAGGTAGTGTTTGGAAGCCTATCTGTTTTAACTTGTTTTATGTGTCATGTAGTATTCATGTGTACTTCATGTAGAAATGTAAGCACCTTCTGAGAATTTATTGCATTTGAGCTATGTAGGTGTTGCATGCCTAATTTTTCCTGGCATTACTCACATCTACCTCCATCCAAAACGTTCTTATACTTCCAAATTAGTATATGAATTATAAGGAAAAATCGATAAATAAAATGGTCAGTTTAACGATGTGCATTGCCCCTGGCCAGGATGGTCTTAAGTGGCCTAAGCTTGACTAAACTTTAGCAGGTTTCTTTTTCGACCTATGCCCTCCCTTTCTTTAGAGCATCTACCTTAGAAAGCTTGAAGTTATAAATTCTTCCCTTGCCCTTTGAGGCAAAAGGAGAAAATGAGATGTAAATCATCTTCCAGCTTCTTGACAGTTTTCACAACCAGTAATGTTTTCTTAAGGACCCAGGAGTCATCCCACTGAAATGTCATCAAGAAAGATAGTGTTCCTATCTTCCATCCTTTGTGGAAGGGAAGGAGCCTAACTTCCATTAACACCAATTAGGACACATGGATGGTTTAATCACAATGACCAGCCTTCTGCCTAAGTCCTCCAATCCTTCTTTACTAGCTCAACCATGTTAAAAACTCTCTGACCATTTGTTTCAGTGGAGTTATGCTCAATTCCTTTTCCTTTTTTGCTGTCATCCTCTACTACAATCATCTTGAGGGACTTCCTTACCTGTTTAACTTGTCTGCCTCAATTTTTCTTTAACACTACCAAATGTTATGCTTTGATGTGTTTTGTAAAAAGACATGGGCAGGGACTTTTTCTAAAGTATAGTTAGATTAGACAGTAGAGTTTAATAAAAAAGAAATACAAAACTTAAAATTTTTATGTACATATTAACATGATTTTATAGGTCAAATGTCATAGAAAAACTCTTTCAGTCGAAACGTATGTTAATGCATTTGATATGAATCCAATATAATAGGTAAATAATGATGTGTGTATTTGCATGTGTGTGTATACATTGGGCATCAGTACAGAAAAAGGTTACTTCTGGGCCATCTCTAGAAGGTAATATTATTCTAAAATTTAAAACGGTTTTCTGTATTTTTGAATTTGCCAAAGTTTTACATTTATAAATTTAAAATAACTTTCATATTTATAAAATACTAGTATTTAAATCTTTAACTTTGAATTTTAGTGTTATGATAAATTCTATCATTGATAATTGGCTCTGAGAGTGCTCATTAACTATATTTGATGGCTTTCTTTCAAACCCTATTAAGACACCTCATCACTCTCAGAAATCAATTGAAATGATTGCATTTAGCCTTCTCAGTTTTACAAGGCCAACATGAAAACGTATCAATGGAAAATTCAAAACTTCTCTCAGAAGTTTCTTCTAAATGAACGCTGAGGAATAGAGGGAATTCCTGAGCTGTAAGGGTAGAAAATGACTGAATCCATCCCTACAACAAAAGAGATGGACCTTTGTTGATTAAAAATGAAGAAATTCCTTTAAAAAATAAACAATCCTCAATATTTTCAAATTCAAACTTTGTTTGTATACTAGTCAAAGTGAAGCTTTCTTTACAGGAAAAGCAATTTGTCACATGAATGAATGGATGATTTTCTTTCTTTCTCATATTCTCTCCTCTGCCCCTTTTTATATAATGGACTTAGGAAAGAAGCATTCAGGAAGAATAACTACAGAATGAGGTGTCTGAATTGCCAGAGTGACTCTATCCTTTCTGTACCTAGATAAAAGATATCTATGTTGCCAACGAGGGTAGGAATTATAATCCAGTGAAGAATTATAATATGATTTTTGTAATAGCATTTAACTCATGAAATATGTGGAAATTTATTCTCCTCCTTTGGACAATATGGTTCTGCAGCTATCTTCTGCCAAAATCACTGATGTGGATGATCGTTTTTGACTTCTAACCTCTGAGTAATAGAGATTAAGTGTTGAAATGAGTCAATGCTGCCTACTATTATAACTCTAAAAACTACACTAGAATATGCTGAGAAATGTAGAGCAAAGTGGTTGACATTTGTGGGGTAAAGAGGGAGAAATTCATGTAACTGGCATTCATATCTCTTACCACCTTTACTAAGGTCTAGTGAAGTAGAGTACAATCAGGTTTCCTTATTGCCTAACTAGCTTTTTGGTAAGTGTGACTGCAATTTTTGGTTTTATTTGTTGAATAATAAATAAATATTTGATTTATTTATCTTTTCTTATCTTGCTAAAGTCTTTGAGATTTTAACAGATGGTGATCACTAGAACCACAGCAATGAAATCATTGTGTTTTCCTGTGTAGCTGTATAGGTTGGCAAGATACCTATAACTATAGTGTTATATTATCTTTGATAAGCCCATCAAAAATATAAATTGGGGGAAAGATTCCCTATTTAACAAATGGTGCTGAAAGAATTGACTGGTGACTTGTAGAAGACTGAAACTGGACTCACAACTTTCACCATTAACAAAAATTGACTCTCACTGGATAAAAGATTTAAAATTATGACATGAAACTATAAAGACTCTTGGAGAGAGTTCAGGAGAACCACTTGAAGAAATTGGCCTGGAAGAATACTTTATGAGGAGGACCTCCTCAGCAATTGAAGCAACATCAAATGTACGTTACTGGGATCTGAGCAAACTAAAAAGCTTCTGCACAGCCAAGAACACATTAAGTAAAGGAAGCAGATAGCCCTCAGAATGAGGATATTTGCAGGTTATGCTTCTGACAAAGGTTTGATAAACAGAATCCACAGAAAATTCAAACTTATTAATAAGAAAAGAACAAGTAATCCCATTTTATTGTGGGCAAGGGACTTGAATAGAGGCTTCTTTGAAGATGATAGGCACATGGCCTACAGACACATGAAAAAATGCTCCTCAACTTTAATCAGAGAAATGCATATCATCTAACTCCAATCAGACTGGTTCACATAAGAAAATCCCAAAACTACAGATGCTGGCGTGGATGTGGAGAAAAGGGAACACTTCTGCACTGCTGGTGGGAGGCAAGCAAATACATCCCTTTTGGAAAAATGTATATGGAATACTCAGAGATCTAAAAGTAGACCTGCCATTTTGATCCTGTAATTCTTCTGCTAGGTGTATATCCAAAAGACCAAAATTCCCTTTATAACAAAGATATTTGAACCAGATTGTTCATTGCAGTTCAATTCGTAATAGCCAAGTCATGGAAGAAGCCCATCAACCCATGAATGGATTAATAAATTGTGGTATATGTATACCATGGAATACATGCATGCCTTTAAAAAGATGGAGACTTTACCTGTTTTACATTTACGTGGATGAAGCTAGAACATATCCTACTTAGTAAAGTATCTCAATATTGGAAAAAAAAATCCAATGTACTCAGTAGTATTATGAAACCAATTTACAATCACTCACACTTTCATATGCAGAATAGATCACAACTATGGCCCAGGATATAGGAGGGAGGAGAGGGGGTCTTGGAGAGGAAGAGGGAGGCTAGATCAAGGGAGGGTAAATGGTGGGATCACACTTATGGTGCATAATGCAAGGTTACATGTCGGATCTATTAAGTATAGAGTATAACTGTCTCAACACAATAATTAAGTAAAGGAGATGAGGTATATATTAACCAGTATGATATAAATGCTCCTACTTTTATATGAAATCAGCACATTGTACCCCATAAGTGCATTAAGCTATACGTGATCTATGTGTCTATGATTTAATAAAAAAAATTTTTTTTTTAAGTGCTTGGTTAGGTGATTTTGTCCTTAAGTGAACATCTTAAGTGCACTTACACAAACCTAGGTGGTACAAGCTACTACACACCTAGGCAATCTGGTATACTCTGTCACATCTAGGCAACAAATCTGTACAGCATATTATGATCCTGAATGTTGCAGTATTTGCATATTTAAACCTATCTAAATAGAGAAAACTATGATATAAAAGATAAAAAATCTACAACTGTGCACAGGTCTTATCATGCATGGAGCTTGCAGGACTGGAAGTTAATCCAGGTGAGTCAGTGAGTGAGTGGTGAGTGAATGTGAAGGCTAGGGACATTACTGTATATACAGTAAAATCTACAGTACTGTAGACTTCATCAACATTGTTCACTCATGCTATGCTAAATTTATTTTAAAAAATTTTTGTTCAATTTAAAGTAGCATTGTTTACTGAAACTTTTGTAAACTTTGAAAGGTTTAATTTTTGTTACAGAACAGTTAAAACACAAACACATTGTACAGTTGAATGTTGGGGACCAGCCCCAAACCACACTGTTGAGTTCTTTCTCAGTGACTGGTGGAGATGAGGGCATGAAGAAAAACGAAGAGTCAAGACACAAAGAGAAAGTTTTTTAAGAAGCTGGGTTAGAGGACTGTCCACCTTCAATCGTGAGGACTAGTGGTAGCCCCTAGCTTCAGGCTACCTCTGTTTTTATTACACATATCACTGTTTTAATCATCAATCTAACAGGGGAAGGCTAAACCCTTACATCATGGTTCTTTCTGGGCTTGTATTTTCTAATCTAACTATTTCTTTAACTGACAATGTTAATTAGAATGACTTACTATTATTACTCTAAGTTATTTTTGATCTTAACACAAACAGAGCACAAGACAGGGAACACAATCCAGGAACAGGATGTCAAAGCAGACCCCAATCATACCATGCATACAAATCTCAGGAGTGGTGATAAACTGCGCCCCTCTTCAGGAAGCTTTGTACACAGATGTGCTGGCCCTTCCATACCAGGCTGAAAGAATAAAGGAGATATTTTTCTCCTTATCTTCTAGAGAATTTTTTCTCTCTTAACAAGGATTAGACATTTACCCTGTCACCGGTAAGTTTAGGATTCCCTTGCTGACTCCCCAAATGTACTAACTCTGCCTCAGAGGGCAGTCCTGTCTACAGCGAGCCTTGTCTCTCAGTGGCTTATGAGTCAACTCATTTTAGGGAGGGCAAGACAGTTCACTTGAAAATGCCAGGCTTTCAGGGTGTCACTTTGCAACAGATTTTGGGTTTCTCTAATCTACTTCTCTCTGTCTCTTTTCCCTTTTGCCCATCATCTGCAATCATTTTCTTAATTCAATTCCTAACCTACTTCCAATAAACAATTGAAAATTGATTAAATCATTATTTCTGGCAATGCAAGCACATCAAGATATGACTTTTCCCTTAAGTACCTACATGTCCACCCCCAGGTGAACAAAATATGTCTTTTTTATAGTTATTCTATAAGCTTTTTCTATTTTAAATATTATGCTTTGAAAAATAAACTAAGACATAAACACAAATGTTAGCAATTGGCTTACACAAGGTCGGAGTCATTAACACCACTGCTTCCCACTGCCACATCTTGCCTACTGGAAAGTCTTCAGGGACAGTAACATGCACGGACCTGTCATCTCCTAAGATATCAATGCCTTCTTCTGGAATGCCTCTTCAAGGACATGCTTGAGGCGGTTTGATAGATAACTTAATTTTTATGAGCAGAAGGAATACCTTATAAAACTGCAATAGAAATTGTATTAAGTTCCACAAACCAGTAACATCATCATTTATTGCGATTATCAACTATTATGTTCTATACATAATTGTATGTGATCTATTTTTGTAAAATTGGCATCAGAACTGGTTGTTTACACCAGAATCACCACAAAAATGTGAATAATGCATTGTGCAATAGGAATTTTTTAACTCCACTATCATCTTATGGGGATTTGGAATATGCAGTTCACTGTTGATCAAAATGTTGTTATGAGATTTGTAAATGCTCAATTCTCTTTAAACTGGATAGAACACCACTTTTGTCTGTGACTTAGCATATTCACAAGGAAAGTATCTACAAGAGATATAATATGAACTTCATTTGGACTTTTCCTCAAAGAGCGTTACAAAAATTAATTTTTTAAAAGCATAAGTGCTAATGGACATTTATTTTAGTGTTTTAAAGGGCTACGAATAACGGCCATGCATAGGCTTCAACTTTCCTGATATTCATCAATTTTTTTGAATATTTTCGATTTTTTGAAAAACATTTATTGGAAAACAAATTTATGAGATGTTAATAGCATAATGTGTATTAATTTCACCCAGAAACACTTAATTTTATAAGAAACATGCCTAACTAAAGTGAACTTTATTCTTTGAAAGACCCATGAACTTCTGCCTTCCCCTCTGTGCCAATAGTAACATTGACTAACTTTTTTTTTACTTTCCTTTTTCTTAATTGACAATATCTATTGATTGACAATTTTCTGCACTCTCTCACTGAGAATTAAACCTTGGTGATTAATACCAACTCTAATGGTGAGACCTTTCCTTGGTGAAAAAAGTGGAAATTGTATTAACAAGGAAATAGTACAGATAGTGCAAATAATGATTAGAAAAAAAACAAAAAAAAGTCAGGGAAATTATTTTGAGAGATAACATGAAACTCAATTTTTATTATTGATGATCAGGAAAATGTACAAAGAAAGTCATATTTGAGGGTGATCAGAAAATGTAAAAGAAAGTCCTATTTGGAAGAACGTTTAAATATTTGTTCTAGATCTTGCTGACAGAGCACAGGGAGTGAACTTTATGGCTGTGGAACTTTTGCCACGGAGCTGTGACAGCACGTAGCAGCCATCTCTCTAAGACAAATACTTCTCAGACAGAATAGCAGATTTATATTAGATTATATTTATAAATTTATAGTAGACTAGATATTATATTTATATTAGATTATCAGATTGTCTTACATATATACTGTCATTTTTTCACTAGGAAAGTTTTGTAGGTATTCCAGTGATGCTGTGTAATGTGATGCTGAGTGGACTCCAAACTAAGAAAAGCTTGATGATTATGACATTCTTTTTTTTTTTGAGACAGAGCCTCAAGCTGTCACCCTGGAGAGAGTGCCATGTGCCTTGGCATCACAGCTCACAGCAACCTCCAATTCCTGGGCTCGAGTGAGTGTCTTGCCTCCGCCTCCCAAGTAGCTGAGACTACAGGAGCCCACCACAACGCCTGGCTATTTTTTTGGTTGCAGCCGTCATTGTTGTTTGGCGGGTCCGGGCTGGATTGGAACCCGCCGGCTCAGGTTGAGCCACAGGCGCCGAGCCAATTATGACATTCTGAAGAAGAAAAGAACAATGAGGGTTAGAGGGCTATTAGGTCTTTTACAAATTGTTAATGGAAATGGCTTTGTTAACTTAACCATTAACCTTCACCCAGAAACATACCTTTTATCTCTACAGGCTGACAATTCAGGAAAGGGCAGCCTATTCCAGTTATCTTCACTGCTCATACAGATGCCATGGTTTCTTTCTCTTACCATGAGGGATGGAATGTTTTACCCACCTTCAACCCTATGAGTGTACAGAAAACAGAGGGGTTTGGGGGCTAAGAAATCAAGTGACTTCACTCTGGTATTAACATCAAAGAAGGTTGTGGTCAGGACACTTTTGAGAAAACATATCTACTTCTTGGCAATTTGGTTCCAATACTTACTCTCATCATTAGTGCCTGCTAGGTGTCTGCAGTCTGCTAAAGAAGCTCACATCAGTGAGCTATGTAGGGAGCAGAAGAATGATAATGCTCAAATTCTCTGTATTAAATGGTCCTGGGAAAGATGAAAAGCAGAGTTATGGCTCCATCAGAAAGACTGTAAAGGTCAAAGAACGCTCATCATTAATGATTGCCGGGTGGCTACAAAAACCAAAAACAAACAAACAAAAAAAATCTCAGATTTTTTCCCATGGAGGTTAAGGAATAGGGCTACTGGCAAGACTGAGGATGGCAGTGACTCTGCCTGTGATTTTAGAGTTTGCAATAAAGGAGAACACGGTCTATGAGAAAATCAGGCATGCTACCTGCGTGGAAACTGTCCCTCCATTGGAAGACATAAGAAGAAGAAAAGTGGCCATTAGACAGAGTGGAATTAGTAGTGTCTGTCCATCACCACAAGGCACCAGCATTGCTTCTATCTCCCCAGTCCCTTCTCTCCATCACGGTAAGAGGAAGAGCAGAATCAAGGATGTGCACTGTCCCAGGATGTGCACTTCTGGAGCCAGAGCAAAGCCTGTGCAGGATCTGGAGGAGGGTGGAGTATGTGCAGGGTCCAGAGCTGTGGGACAGAGATGAGCATATACAACCGAAAAACACTGGGTGATATTTAGGAGTTTGCTTGTTTGTTTTTATCTGAAAGTAAACAGACAGTTCTAGATATCCCTGAGTTTCCATTAGGAGTAGAAAAGGGAAATGTTCCAGTGCATCATTAAAGCAAGTCTACAAGAAAAAGATAACTATTTTCTTATGGTACCTATGGAGTTGATTCAGTGCAATAAACCTGAGAGGATTTAAATGAATTTAAATTGAAAAGAAGGGTAGAAAATCAGCAAAAAGAGGAATTTTCAAGTTTTGGTTCTTCATGTGTTCCATTTATGAATAAAAAAATTCATAAATTTATGCATTGAACCCACTCATTTGATCACAACAGAAAGCAGCTGCTGAAAGAACCAAGCTGACACTATTTTGTTAAAACTAACTCATTTTGTTCTATAGCCTTTCACTAATTCTACCTTGTCCCACAGCCTTGGATTTGCAGCTGCATAGCAAAGGTTAATTTATGGCTGCATACCAAAGAGTCAATTTATAGCCAAATACCAAAGGTGATAGGCAACCTGCTTCCTCCCCCCCACCCCCCACCCCCTGCCCCAAGCGATAAGGGTGCCTAACCTGCCATCCTGGTAGTAAATATTTCCCCAGGTCAATTAACCCAGAAAAGACATTGACCAGACCCTTATGCCCTCATCAGCTCTCCCTAGAAGTTTGTGCCCAACACCCCCTCCCTTTGTTCCTTTCTGTACCCTTAAAACTGCTCTCCCCTCTGCAGGGGAGGCTTCTCTGCTATCCTGCTGTGTCAAGGACAGAAAGTCTTGGCTAGCTAATAAAATTGCCTCTTGCTTTTGCATCGAACTTGGTCAATGGGTGATTTATAGGGGGAGACCCTGTGATTTAGGCACAATACTGCTACATGTCACATCCATGAGGAGGTGGGTTGTTGTCCTCTGTGCAGCACCAAACCAATCTTTAAAGCAGGTTTCAGCTTATAAATCTAATTTCCCTAGTTTTGTTAAAAACAAAAGAAGAAAAAAATTATTTGAGTTCTGCTTAAAGGAGCCTAATTTGTAGAACATAACTGATTCACCGATACATTTTTTTTTTTTATAAAAGCTATAATTCCCAAAAGATCTGAGCATTAGGAAACCATTTGTTATAGCTGAAAGAATATGGGCTTGAGAAACAAATAGATCTAGGATCTAATCATTTTTCCACAATTTATTTGCAAGAGACATTGAACACATTTTCTAAGCCTTAGTGTACACGAAGGTAAGAGGTATTTTTATATAGTTGAGGGTGAGATTAATTGAAAAACCAAAGGCATGTAGCACATATTTATATGGTACCTATCAGCTGAACACACCGGGTCGCTGCTGTGGTTACAATCTTTTGTTGTAACCACGGAGCTGTGAACTCGTGGGCTGTTCGCTCCTGCAGGCCGTGCTGAGTGACAGGGACTCCCTGGGAAACTATCCTCACTAAGGGAAGTCCAAGTCAGAAGAGCACTAGTTTGAGGAAGGGCAGAGTTATTCTGGGCACTAAATGACATAAAAAATGACGCCCAACTCACCATGTATTCCTGTCCATTACGGAGATCATGAGGTCTCAAAAAGGAAAAGAATAAACAAAAAGAAACTTACTAAATAAACGTTTTGTGGAAAGAAAATTCCTGGGATACTGAAAAGTCACTGGAAGAAACGAGATGAGGCCTGTGTGTCTGACTATAATGGTGGATATAAAAGTAAGTGCAAATTATGCTGCATATTATCTAAAATTTGATTCAAATCACCTATGAGCAATTTAAATAAGCAAAGCTAAAATGAGGCATATTTTCCTCTTTTTAAATATCAGTCTTTTTCTCCTTGCAATCCTAACCCATCTCCTTTTCAATTTTGCTTCTGATTCTGAATGATTCTGCTTTATACAGTTTCTCTTTCATTACTGTTACTCAGTTTCTGTAAAGTATCCAGTGGAATTTGTTTTTATTGCAATTAAGAACTTTGACAGGCTGAAATAATGACTTCTGGAACTCTGCTCAAAGCACACTGCTTTATATATACTCTATTTAAAATGACTTATTTTTATATAATAGTAATGATATGCAAAATTCTTATAAATATATATGTACAATTCAATTTTACTAAAAGTAATAAGGATTAAAATTTCTCAAATAATTTTATAAGATAAATGTATTTTATCTAATTTAAGCCCTTTCATGGATGGGTATACGAATTCAATCACACTAGATTTCATGGGTATTTATCTTTTTTGCCTGCCTATAATACATATTTATTACAGAGAATTGAAAAACATCAATAGGAAAAAAATTCTAAATCATATTATTACCAGTTATCTAATGCTTAGTTGTTTATTTTGTGCATAATAACCCATCGCTGAGCAGCCCACCACAAACTTAGTGGTGTGAAATATTTTCTGAAGGGTGCAGATTCTGTTTGTCAGGGATTCAGACAGGGAATTGTGAAATGGCTTGTCCCTGTCCCATGACATTGAGGGTCTCAACCAGGAGAACACTGGTGATGCCTAGGTGGGGCTGGATTCACCTGGTAGCTTCTTGACGCAGAGGTCACTGATTGAGCTGGGACGACCTGAAGACCGGCCTGGGCAGGGATTCCAGCCTGGAGTCTGTACCATCCACATTCAGTCTCTCCCCGCGCTTTGCGCTTCTCCTAGTATGGTGCTCCGGCTCTGAGAAAAATTACCCCAAGAGGAAACTTCTCCAGAGTGAGAACGCAAAGAGAAACAGGCAACAGCTATACGACTTTTTATGAATCAACTTTAAAATCCACATACTATGATTACTTCTGTTGTGCTCTAGTGGTCAAAGTGGTCACACGCTCGTCCAGATCCAACGGGAAGGGGACAGACAGGCCCTGTCATTCAAGGGCGTGAATATCAAAGCATTTTGAGGCAAGGTTTAAAATATGCACCTCACAAGACTTTTTTGTGTGACCTCTAAAATATACCCATGCACACATACATATACATTTAAATGTATTCACAATTTCAAGTGGGGGTTGCAGGGAAGAGGAAGCAGGGAGAGGGAAGGTAGGAAGGGGTTGGTGTGCTCTCCCGAGCAGGCACAATGTAAGGGTGACAGGCACTACCACAACTTGGACTTTACCTAACAAACGCAAATAACGTAACCTAATCGTCCGTACCGCATACTGAGCTGAAAAAAACAAAACAAAAACAAAAATGGCATACATCCAATGTTAAGCACAATAGTATGTAAGAAGAAAAGTTCTATTGAGATGACTGTTAACTTTCAAAAACCTTTAAATTCTGAGAAGTTCTATGATCTTAAAAAATGCCAATCCAATTTTTCTGCCAGGTGCACACACCCAGCTCTTATTTATTTTAGCTGAGAAAAGAAGTGGGTGGATTACCTGCAATTATCCTACAGTTTTAAAATATGGAAAAACAAATATAAATTCACCTAATAATTTTATTTTGTAATGTAGGTTACACAAAACAGTGAATGTGCTTTTTTTTTTTTTTTGGTGCTAATAAATGGGTTTAATAAAGTACTTTGTAATACATATTGTTTCATGTTCATTGCTTTCCAGAAACTCAAAGGATAGCAATCTACTTACTAACGGACCATAATAAATAATAATTTTTGATCAGACACTATTTTGTTATTTTGGCTTGAAATTCTGAAGACATTAAGTTGAGTGGCATTATTAAAACAAAACCCCTTCCATTCCCATCAATCTATGCATATAAACAAACTTCCTTTATGTTTCAAGTAATAAGATGAAAACTTTTAAGTAGAGTTTACTATGCGTAGGCATATTCTAACAATAACTCATTTATTCAAAGGTAAGGGCAGTAATCAAAAAAGTTGCCTTAAAATCTCATTAAGATATGTATTTTGAAAAAATATTTCATTATTTATTACATTTATTTAATTTCATTAAGATATGTATTTTTAAAAATATTTCATTATTTATTACATTTATTTATTATATTTATAATATGCATATGAAAGTGCTTATTTTTAATTTTTGTTTATAATTTTTTTTGAGTGTGATCCTTCTTGAAACAATCTCCAGGATGAAGTCCAGGCTTCCTCTTCCTTGTCTCACAGTGGAAAATGGTTTCTCTCCCTCCCTCCGTCTCATTTCTTCTGCTACAAACCAGGCAATCCTTTGTTGATTTTTTTTTTACTTTGCATTATACAATGCATCTTCCCATTTGGCCTTTCCTCCGTATCAAAGGTGACACTCTTTCCCTCTATTTTGAATTTCTGTTCCTCACATTGCTCACACGCTGAGTGATGAGATTTTTCCTGTAAGAAAGGTGTGTCTGCACTTTTTCTCCAGTCTCCTTATCTAATGAGTAAAAGGTGTAGCTGTTCACAACTGCAACTTCTATAAGCCGGAAAAATAATTTTTGCCACCTTTTGTAGGCCTGCCTGTAAATCTGTAACTTCCACAGTACTGATGAGCTCTGTACACTCTTCCCATAAACTTTGTGTATTGTAAAATAACTCTCACTTTTTCAAGTTGACCTAGCTATTTCTTTCTAGGCAGTGATCAACCGTGTGTGAGGGCCAAAGAATGTACTCAGTACTGTCACTAACCGCTTCTCATGGAAGAAAGGCACAAAAAAATGTGTCGATGTCTTCCGACATCAGAGCCACACAGAAAATCATTATGTCCGACATGGTCCGACTTAGGATCAGAAATTAAAATTCCCATCAAACTGTACATTTTAGAGTTTCTTGAATGTTAAGTCAGTCAAACGATGCAATTTTAGAAGGATGCTATCCATTGAGGGATACCAAATATAGGTCTAAACAATGATAACTTTTCTAATTTCACAGTAAATTCACAGTTATTGAATTTACCTTTTTTTTTAAGACTTGATGCCCAGACCTTATGTGAAAAAAAGGAAAGTAAATATGTTGTCTCAAGTATTTTTTAAGATAGTGTAAATTAAAGATAGAAAAAAAATGATGGTCTGACATCTCTGCGGTCATAGGCCATAGAGACGGCCCCACCACCGCCATCTGTGTGAGGATTCCTGGGGTCTGTGCAGGTGCAGACTCCTGACTGGGTGATCTGGGCTTGGGCCAGATTTTGCATTTCTAAAAAGCTCCCAAGTATAGCTGCAAGGTGCTCAGCAAATCATTTTTGGGGTAGCAAAGGCTAGAACAGAGGGAAGACTCAAACAAAAAACATCCCGTATAGACCTTATGATTCATTTTCATTTTCTTTAAATTATACAGGAAATAAATGTTCATGATATAAAATTCATGTGTTGCAAAAATATATAACTCTGTCAGTGACTACTAGCATTTATAGAATGAGAAATGACATTAGCTAACCTTTGTTTCTTGATTGGGCTGTAAGTGATTTACATGTGTAATCCTATTAACTCTCCATTTCAGATAATGAGGGAAATACTAATGTTAGCCCCCTTTTATAGAAAACAGAAATGAAAATATAGAAGGATCAACTTGCACATAATCGCAGAGCAGGGCAGAGCTAGGATTCAAATCAGCCATTTGGCTACGTAGCCTTCATTCTGAACCACAGAGTGAGACAGCCCAGTCCATTAATTCACTCTTTAATATATGCTATCATTTATAGAGTAGAATCATACATCATTTTAAAACATGGGAGTTATGCCATGCATACTTTTTAACTTTTTAAAATTTCATTTATTTATTCAATCAGTTCTTTTTCATTGCAATAGATTAGGGAGCACAGTGTTTTTTGTCTTATGGTATGAATTATTTACAGTGAAGTTGGGGCTCTGAGTTGACTCACAACCACAAAAGTGTACGCTTACCCAGTAATTTTGATCTCTCACCTGCCTCTCACATGCTTCTTTTCTTAATTTCCAGTGTCTATTATGCCACTGTATGACCACAGATACCCATCATTTAGCTCCCACTTATAGGTGGGAATATATGGTGTTTAGTTTTTAATACCTAAGGTATTTCACTTGGGATATGGGGTTCAGTTCCATATTAAGTTGCTGCAAAACACGTTATTTCATTCTTTTTGCTGGCTGAGTGGTATTCCAGAGTGTATGTAAAGAGACACATTTTCCTTACCCTTGCACCCATTGATAGACACTTAGGTGGACTTCATATCTCTGCAATCGTGCTGTGATAAACATTCAGGTGGAGGTGTCTTTTGGGTATAATCATTTCTTTTCCTTTGTGTAGTTACCCAGTAGAGGATTGGTGGATTGAATGGTCAGTCTGCTTTTAGTTTTCTGAAGAATCTTTATGCAGTTTTCCATGGAGGTTGTACTAATTTACATTTCTACCAAGAGTGCATAACTGGTCCCTGTTACCACATTCATGCCATTGTCTATTGTATTTGACTTTTTACTAATTCCCATTCTGACAGGGGTAAAGTGGCATCTCATTGTGGTTTTAGTTTTCATTTCCCTGAAGATTAGTGTGCTGAGCATTTTTTAATATGCTTTTTGGCAATTTTTCTATCTTCTTTTGTAAAAAAAAAAAAAAAAAAACATGTGTTGAAGTCTTTGCAATGGGTTTTTTGGCTTTTCTTACAAATTTTTTTTTTTTAATTCTTTGTAGAGTCTGCCATGGGATCCCCTGGCAGCAGCAGAAGTGGCTGGGCCTTCAGTGGTGTGAGGAGTACTAGAAGGAATCTTGTTCTTCACCCATGATGTGGAGAACAGAAGCTGCTTCACTGATGGTGGAACACTTCATTCTCTGCTGGTGAGGTAGATCACAGAACTTACACTGCTGATGGGAGTGCAGTCACCTTTTCTGGCCTGAAGTAGAAGCTTTCAGACTCTGGAAGGTAAATGCCTCTTGTCCTTCATCCCTAGGGCTCCTTTTCTCATGCTACAGTGTGCCCTGTGGGTGGAGGATAGCACTTTGTGGGGACTAGAGCAGCGGGGACCCTAAGCACCTCTGGGTCATGCCAGTGCTTCTCTGCTGCAGCCCTGCAGGTGGACACCAGGAGATGGCAGGGGGAACTCCAGGGATGTGGAGACACAAGGGCTTGGCTTCTGAGGAAGGATAGTGTCCTCAGCTGGTGGGTTCTCGTACTGGCAGCCCATTGGAGTGAGGGTGAGCAACCTGGGGTAAGTTCTAAGCTCCATGCAATGCCCTTCAGGGGTGTACAGATCACCACCCTTTCCAGTGACAGGATTCTTTTGGGTAGAGGATTTCTCCTTGGCTGGGCTTGCAGCAGTGACAGCAGGAATAGGGATCACTGAAATTCTCTTTCTCAACCCTTTGCCTGAGATACCAAATCCCCCCAGGCTTGAGTTCATTTCCACGGTGCTGTCCGCTCACTTCTGTCCCTTTCCCTCCCCTAGATGTTTCCTGTAGGTTCTTCATTAGACTCCAGTGTTCTTTCCTGGATATCCTATTTGAGGCATTCTATATCTACCTGGCCTTGCACTCTAGAGAGGACAGGTGTCTGAAGTCTCTGGTCCCCCTTCTTGAACTCTATCCAGTTTGTGTACTGATATGTTTCATGGTAATTTCTTTTTAATTGAAATCTTGATCTGTATTTGTTTCCTCTTAGCCACTACTGTTGATACTAAATTTTTATGATTACTTCAAATCTTTAACCTCACATTTACCTTTTCTTGAAGAAGTTTTTAAGTGACGTATCATCACATAAAAATATAAAATATGAACTGTGGCATAAACATTTGTTTTCATGTCCTTTGATTTCAGTCACACATTTATTCATTCATTGAACAAGAGGTCATTAAATGATCTTCTAAATCTTAAGTATTGAAAACTGCTATTTCCTCTGTTTTCCTTCTCTTCCTTTTACCTCTGGCCAATTTAGATTTATCCACCAGGATGGGTTGAACTGTGCTGTTTTCAGGGGAGCATTCCCAGACTCCCTCAGATGAAGCTAATCGCTCGCTTGTCAGTGATTTACCACACCTTTGTTGCTTACTGACTTGAAGGCTGGAGGTGGGACCTGAAAATACTTCTTCCCAAATCTTCTTGTCTTACAAAAGAAATTACTGTATTTCTTCAGTTTCATGCATCAGAGAATATCATTGATCATTAACTGAAAAATTTGAAAAGGTAATGAAAAAGATAAATTCGTGTTATGAACACACAGAGACATTAAGACACAATAAAATAGTGGCTTTTCATTAGTTACGGCCCAAAGGAAAGTACAAATCTCATCTCAGGAAATTGAAAACAAACTTCTTTATGCACATGTCCTTGTCCACAGGCTGGAGGGCCGTGTTGTAGCTACAGTAGAAACAGAGAATAAGCTCTGAATGCCGCAAGACAATATGTTAAGTATAGTTTCACAGTCAATTAGATGTGAAACTCAAGGATAAGGACATTATTTGCTGATAAGTTTCAGAGAATAAAAGGAATGTTGGTTGATTTTTTTTTACATTAATGTGAAGAATATTCTAACCCTAAGACCTAAAAATGCCCTCGTTCACATGATGTAGTTGATTCAGACTCTCTGAAATTGATAAAACTCAGCCTGGAAAGGTACTTAAGATCTGAAGGGCCCCATCAGCACAATTTTTATTTTTAATATAAAATGTCATTCTGATATTTTATTATTATCATCTCTTATCATCTATACAATCTTTAAAGATTGTGAGCTATTGTATGGTACCTATGAAGATTTCACTAGAGTGAATAAACAAGAAATAAACACAATTTAACAATTCTCCCTTTTATATTCTCCTTTTTACCAGTTTAAAAAATAGAAACAACCATAAAATTTCAGATATTTTAGTTAGATTCAAGTTAATGTGAAGTTCTGAAGAAAAATGAAGTTCTAATTTCCTGTGGTTTATGGGGAAATTTCATTTATGGAGATTTGCTGCTACTAACACTATATATCATTTCCTACATCCAAAATAAAGCCCAGGAAGTAGAGATTAAAGAATAAGAATTTGTATTATTTTATTTTTCGCATAGAATATAGCCATATCATTTTTCTTGTAATATTTCTGAATGTACAATGAATGAGCTTTCAATACTTATAACATATCACAATGCCTAATTGTTTGTTTCTAATTCCTTTTTGGCTTTCTTTAACTGAAGAATTGTTGTGTCCTATAATTTTAAAATAGCATAACAGGAGAAAAAGATCAATATAATCAATATACTCTGTAGACTTCTTAAGAAAATAATTTAGATCAAGCATGAAGAAATTTTTTTTCTCATAGTCTTTTTCTACTATTTGAATGAGTGTCCCTGTTTATTTATTTTGTGTGTGTGTGTGTGTGGGGGGTGGCCATATGACCATTTGGCCAATTTGGGAACTTTTTTTTTTTTGTCACTGTTAATAAATTCCTTAAGTCTCATACTTAAGTCTCAAACTTAAATGATTTTCACATTTCTCTAACATGTTTTCAACCCCTTTCTTCTTTCTTATCATGCATAAGACATTCCTTTTGTCTTGTAACTTACAAAAAAAAAGTTTTTGAAAAGTAATATATCATGAGAAGAGTATATCAAGTGTTGTGTCCTCCCTGAGGGATAATAAACTTTCTTTACATTTGCTGCAGCCAATAATTGTTTTTACTCAAACATAGAATACCTCATTGCACCAAATAAAATTATAATTTAACTCAAAGTGCATATTTTTGTTAGTATTTACAATTTTTGTCTATTTTATTTACACAATTTTAGTCTATTTTACTTAGGTATTTTATTACATAGACACAAAATATAAATCTAGTATTCTCCAAACTTTGTTTTAAACAATAGTCATTTTATAAATGTTTAACTGAATATGTTGAACTCAACAGATGCTAGTTACTTTCTATTTCATTTATTTATTTTTTGAGACAGAGTCTTACTCTGTTGTCCTTTCTGGAATGCCATGGTGTCAGCCTCGCTCATAGTAGCCTTAAACTCCTGGGTTAAAGTCATCCTCCTGCCTCATCCTCCTGAGTAGCTGGGACTCTAGGCCCCTGCCATAAAGCCTGGATGATATTTCTACTTTTTTGTTGTTGTTGCATTTTTTTTACCAGGACCGGGCTTGAACCCACCACCCTCAGTATATGGTGCCAGTGCTCTATTCCTTGAGCCGTAGGCTCCTCTTGATATTTCTGTTTTTAGTAAAGACTAGGTCTTGCTTTTGATCAGGCTGAACTCAGACTCCTGAGCTTAATGGATCCTCCTACTTCAGCCTCCTAGAGCATTAGGATTATAAGTGTGAGCCACTGCACCTGGCCGATTTTTTTTTTAATTTCAGAATATTACAGGGATACACATATTTTGGTTATATACACATTATTATATAACTTTGAGAAATCTGAGATTACAGTTTTTAAGATTAACTAAAAGAAAAATATAATCTAACCTTAGATCTAAACAGTTTTTTGGTTTGGGAGTTGCAGGGTTTTCCCAAACTGAAGTACTCCAGAAGCATACCTAGCCACAGGCAGGAGTGTAGAAAAGGCATTCAGCTGTATGAGTGGTCAACCGATACATCCTTACACTGTTAGAAATAACAGGTTTGCGGGTAAAATCCATCCATCTATTCTAAGAAATGTTTTATTAGATTTTCTGAGCTATAAAGACCTATAGAGGATTTATAGAGACATGCTTAGCAGTTAGAAATAGAAATTTGCAACATGGAAGAGCTATCTGATCAGGGAAGAGAATTTTTTGTTTTTTCTTTTTTAAAGAAAATTGGAGCAGCCAATGTGGCAAGATTTTCTTTTCTTTTTTTAAAAATTTTAAAATGATTTTAAAAGTTTATTAAATCATAACCATGTACATTAATGCATTTATGGGGTACCATTTGCTAATTTGATACACAATTTGGAAAGCTTACACCAACCTTTTAAACAAATCAACACCTCACTTACTTATTTGTTGTGGGAAGACATTTATACTGACTCAATAGTTTTAATAGTACCATTGCATTGTGCACATTAGATGCGGTCCCACCTAATACCTTCCTCCTGCTAGCCTCCCCCCTACCCATTCCTCCCCCTCTTCTTCCCTCTTTCTTTTTGGACTATGGTTGTTTTATCATTCATATGAAAGAGTAGGTGATTATACCTTGGTTTCATAATAGTATTGAGTACATTGGATACTTTTTCTTCCATTATTAAGATACTTTATAACTATGGAGCCCCTGGGGAGCACAATGACTATTAACAGAAACAAGGGGGAAAATGTGCAGAAATGAATGGTGGGGTATGATATATCTGACACTTAACTTGTCTTTCTTTGAGTTCCCTTCTTCAGAATGTTGAAGACTTTAATTTCCTCTCTCTCTCTCCCTCCCTCCCTCCCTCCCCGCCTCCCTCCCTTCCTCTCTCACAAACACACAAACACACCCCTGTGTGCCAGCACACCAGTTAAGGTAGAAAACAGAGTTCATCTCAGAAGTCTCCCTTATTCCCTTTCCAGGTAAGTTAGCATCACCAACCATAGCAATACCCACTATTTTTATTCTTTTTGCCTCATTCATATCCTTTTCAAATGTGGCTTCTCTATGTGTGTACATGTTATAAAAACAATGATTTAGCAAATGATGCAACCATCAATCTTTTTAAGAAGCCGAACACTGTGGGTCTTTTTTCATTTTAATAATTACTTTGTTGCTCATTATAAAGAAATCTTAGCAAAAAAAAAATTAATATAGTATTATTTATTTGTCTACCAGTGTTCCCCAAGAGAACTTGGTTTCCGGGTACATTTTCACTACTACCAAAGCTCTGTAAGAAGTGTCCTTTACAAGTGTTCTGGTGAATATTTATGATAGAGTTTTTAGTATTGATACATATAATTTGCATTCTTTAGTTGTATTTAATATCTTCAAGTGGTTCTCTAAAAATTTACATTTCCCCCTGTAATGTCTTTCTATTCCCAACATGTTCTTGTCCATATTTGGTGACATCAGACATAACATTCCAAACTAATGACTAAGATACATTTATTTTTCTGTTTTAATTTAAAGTATCTTTATGGTTTTAAAAGCTGAACATATTTTTCATATTGATTGTACATTTCTTATCCTATCTGTTGTCTATTCTTTCCCTTTGCTCATTTCTCATTTCATTTTTCCCTTCAATGTGTGAATTGTAGAAGTATTCACTTTCCAAAGCTAATCTTTATCCTTGTAGTATAGAACACACAATACCTTCTCTGAATGTGTAAATCTGGCTTTTAATTCTCATAGGGTAGTATTTTCTCGATGTCGAATACAAGGTTAAATGAATTTAAATTAATACAGTTTTTTAAATGGATGTGGATTTTAGTCACTGTCTACAAAATTTTCTTATTGTTACTATATTAAGATATTCTTTTATGTATATTTTTAAAATTATAGAACTCGATCTTCAGGCTTAAGTAAGTCTTTACTTCACCTGGAATTTATTAATGAATCAAGCTTAGTAGAGGAACTCAAGTTTATTATTTCCCGGTTACTTTATTATTTTGATTAATTCACTGTCTATCTCTGTGCTAATAGCAAAGTTTTTATTAGCTTGATAGAAAGTCTTAACAATGGCAAATATATGATACTCTTCTCTCTGAAAATTTGACTTTTGTTTTTTCTTTGTCACCCTTGGTAGAGTGCCTTAACGTCATAGTTCACAGCAATCTCAAACTCTTGAGCTCAAGCCATCCTCCTGCCTCAGCTTCCCAAGTAGCTGGGACTACAGGTGCCTACCATAATGCCGACTATTTTTAGAGACAAGGCCTCACTCTGGCTCAGGATGGTCTGGAACCTGTCAGCTCAGGCAATCCACCTGACTTGGCCTCCAAGTGCTGGAAGTACAGGCATGAGCCACTGCGCCCAGCCATGACTTGGTTGTTATTAATCATTTATTGACTATGAATATTTTCAAGATTACCTTGTAAAGTTCTACAAAAATACTAATGAAATCTTGCATTGAATTCATGCTATTAGTAGGAAATTCTCATCTTTAAGATACTGACTCTTTATACACATACATACATAAACCTATTATTCAGGATTTTTTATGTATTTTCTTGTTTTTCCTATAAAAGTCTTTATATATATGTACATGTATATATGCTGCACAATTTAAAATGGTCTGATTATTTTCAATTCTCTTCCTAATTTAGTCAGTTTATATATGCACTTTATGTTTTTCATTTCTATTGTAAATAAGAGAATTTTCTATTAATTATATTTACATATATGGATTGGATTTTCTTGTGTATAAGGAAATTCTTGATTTGAACATGCTTTTGCTTTCATCAAATTATGAGTCTGGGTTGTATGAGCTCTATATTTTCATAAATAATCATATTGCTTAGGAATTATCTATGTTATTTTTTCCATTAACTTTCTTATAAGATTGTGTTCTTTTTCTCAGCATGTTAGATGGAGCCTCAAGTAAAGTGAAATTGAAATAAACATAATGATAATGGCCATTCTTGTCTCTATTTTATTATTATAAGGGAAGTATTTTAATATGTATTTTGAAGTCTAACGTTGGTCTAAGTCTCTGATCAATACCTCTTTTTGTTAAGAGTTTCATTGAATTAAAAACTTGAGTGGTGGATTTCATAAAGCAATTTTCTGCACCTACTGTGAAAAAGACTTGTTTGTTCTTTATGAATCTGTTAAAATAGTATGTTTTATGAATATATTTTAATATAAAACATTTTCTGACTTTTGTGATAAAACAATTTTTGTATATGATATAGAATAGTGTAATAATATTATATATACTTATTTACATGCTATGTAATATGTAATGTACATGGATGTTTATTTATGGGATTCAATTTACTATTTTTTTTAATGTGTTTAGTACTATGTGAGATAGGTACAGCCCTTTCCCAGTTTTACTAGCAAAGCGATAATAGTTTCCTAATGTATATTGAGAAGATTTCTCTTCTTGTTTTTAAGATAATATATGTACACATAGATTTCTTTGCCTGTGAAAGTTTGACAGAACATATATTTAAATACTGTGTCAAGACCAAGAAAGTGTAGTTTAAAGGAAGCAACATGAAAATATTCCATAGAGGCAGAGTCTCTCTTCTGCAGAGTTCATCTGCTTCTACAAGTGGAGACTGAGAACTGACCATGTACTTTAGTAAAGTGGAGACCATTATTGATTCTGACTAGAGTAGATTTAAAGAATTAACACTGGGGAATGCCTATTTGCAAAAAAGGTAAGGAACAAGCAGGAGGAAAGGATGTGGAAACCAGGAGAATAAGCAATTCTTTCAGTAATTTCTGGTGAAACTGGAGAGCAGATAAGTAGGATGCAGCTTGGAGATGCTCTTAGGTTTATAGTATTGCTGCTTTCATTGGTTCTCTTTCCTGAGTTAAATAAGAAGCTTGTTAGCGGAAGTGAAGAATCAGAGGTACTAGAGGCCAGAGAGAAGAGAAGGTTTGGGATGGTTATATAGAATACAAATGTGAATATAGGGGAAATGAATGCATATGTTAGCAGATAGTTCTTACAACTTCAGTCAAGGTTAGAGACCATTCATTGAAAGTAAGACCAGTCAGCATGATTTTATGGTTTCTCTTCTTACATTCAAATATATCAGTGTAAAACAGACTAGGTAGAGAGGTAGAATTATCTAGAGTGCTTATTTTTATTTTTACTGTTTTTTTTCCAATTGAGTGAAGAAAATTACATCAAACAAAGTGAAGAAATTACATCAAGGTGAGGGTTAGAAAGTGATTATAATAATGGCTAAAGGAATTGAAGCTAAGATGAAAAGTGAGGACATGTGAGTAATAACAGACTGAAAAGTGGCAGGAACAACAAATTGTACACCAAATTAGGGTCAACCAATTGCTGATGTCAGGATAGTAGAGGGGCTAAATGGGGAAAAATGAAATTGTCATTTCATTGAAATTAAGATTATGTAAGGGTTATAGTTATTTATAGTTATTAATAATTTCAAAGTTTAATCAGTGACTTGCTGAGAAGGTTAAAGCCTTGGAGGGAAGAAAGGATGTGGAAACCAGGAGAATAAGCAATTCTTTCAGTAATTTTTGGTGAAATTGGGGAGCAGATAAGTAGGTTGCAGCTTGGGATGCTCTTAGGTTGATAGTGTTGCTGTTTTCATTGGTTCAAGGTCAGGATTTGAGCCTGGAAAATTAAGAAGAAGATTAAGGCCAAGGATTTGAGCAGTGAGGTAAGTCACATGTATATTGAAACTGTATGAAAAATAAGTGTCAACAAGACCGAAAATGAACAATTGATTAAAATATTCAAATGCTGAGAAGGAGAAACCCAGGTTCTATAAATGTAAGTAGTATCTTATGACACAGAGGATTTGAAACTGGGACTTTTAGGAATGACAGAAATTTCTGGAAGAGGTACTGAAAACATTTCTCATCACCGAGAGAGAAGATTCCAAGATACTGGGGGAGAAAAAGCTCCCTTTTGATAGGGATGTCAGGAAAATGATAGCCTAAAATAAGGAAAGAGTGGAGAGAAAGAAGATGACCTTAAGATTCAGAGAAGAAGCTGAAGAAGCAGTGGAGGTGAAATGCAGTGAGCTCTGCAAGGGCTCTCGTGTCTCAGAGTAGGTAGTAAATGTTCCTTCCATGGATGACTGTCCATTGGTTCCCTAACGTACAGCCACGTAAGTACAATGAGCCTGAGTTCCTGCTCCTATAATCCTAGGTTCTACCATTTTCTTTATATTTAAGAGCCAGAATTTAAAGATTTGGGTGATATAAAGTGGGAGTAACAGTAGAAGAAAGGGAAGTAGAGTGGGAGAGAGATAGAGGTGGATAATTAAAGATGTCTACAATTTATGTATATTAGACAGTATCTCTCTTTGTCACCCAGGTTAGCGTGCCATGGTCTCAGACTAGTCACAGAAACCTCAAACTCCCAGACTCAAGAAATCATGCTTCCAGCTGAGAGTATCTTTGAAGAAAGATTTTAAGACTGAGATGAAAAAAGGGGGGGGGAGAAAAAAAAAAGAAATCCTCTTGCCTCAGCCTCCCGAGCAGCTGGGACTAGAGGCACCCACCACCACGCCTTGCTAATTTGTTTCTGTTTTCATAGAGATGGGGTCTCACTTTGCTCAGTCTGGTCTGGAACTGCTGACAATGGTCCTGATTCTCGCACCTCAGCCTCTGAGAGGATTACAGGCGTGAACCACAGTGCCTGGCTTTAAAGATGACATTTATAAAAGAAGACATAATAGTACAATAAGAGTAAAGCAAGATTTAAGTATCACCTATAAATGTGAACTAATTTATAGCTAATTTTAATCTATGACTAAGGCTGAAAAGTAGTCCAGAAGCTCTTCAAACTGGTCTCTGTTTTGTGGAAAACAGCAAAGTAACATATTTCACCAAAGAAAAGTAGAAGTAAAGAAGCATTGCTGGTTGCTGGAGCTGCACTTGGGCAAAATGGTTTCAAGCTTGGAAAAGAAGAAACATATAGGGCGGGCGTGGTGGCTCACAGCTGTAATCCCAGCACTCTCGGAGGGCGAGGCAAGGGGATTGGCTTGAGCTCAGGAGTTCAAAACCAGTCGGAGCAAGAGCAAGACCCTGTCTATATTAAAAATAGAAAGATTAAACAAACAAACAAAAACAGCTAGCGGGGAGTTGTGGCAGGTGCCTGTAGTCCCAGTTACTGAGGAGGCTGAGGCAAGAGGATAACTTGAGCCCTTAGGCAGTGAGCTTGCTGTGAGCTATAATGATTCCCCAGCACTCTATTTGGGGCAACAGATGGAACTCTATATCAAAAAAAAAAGAAAAGAAAGAAAGAAAAAAGAAGAAACGAGCTCACCTGCTCACTCATGCATCTTGCTAGCTGGTCCCTACCCTCTCTGTAAAATGTACAACAAAGTAATCATTTGTCTTATACGAGATTGATAAAATTCTGTGAATTAATATTTAGTGAGTACTTTTAACATGACTTGGAACATCATAGGGGTTAGGAAAGTATTTTCTGTTACTATTATTCACATTATTCAAATACTTGTAAAGCTATAATTTTTGGAACTAAGTCTTGAGGGTGTCAAGGTCAAAATATAAAGCAATCAAAAGTAGTCTCAAATTACTCAGGCTTATTCCATTTCCCTCTCACAAATCCTGAGAAGGCAATATATCCGTGCAATGCATCTTCACACTCTTCTCCCTGCCTCTCTGCTGTCCGTGGAACGTTCACACCGCACCTGTTCATCTCCTCTCTCAAGACTTTCTTCAGGGGCATTGAGTATCGAGTCTTTGTGCAAAATTCACCTGTTCAATATGGTCAGCTCTTAACAGCTGTGTCTAAACGTGCTCTGCCCTCCAATACCAACTCACACCCACCCTCTCCATCTATCTCATCCTTCTGCAAGGGAAACCTTCACCTTCTAACAAGCACAATTTACTTATTTATGATTTCTACTATCTACTGTCAGGAGGAAAGCCCTGTAATGAATGGTACAGATCCTTGTTTTATTCACTGAAGTGTCCCAAACACCTTGCCATATCCAGAGTTCATGCTCCATATATATTTTCTCTATTATAGCTTGTACAGCTTTCAGTATTTTTGTTCTTGAAACCCATGATCTCTTGCTCTAAATATTCCTCTTTCTTCTTCTGCCCCTTAGGCTCTGTTCTCTGCCATGCACTCATTGAATTTGCCTATAAAACCTTCAGTGTTGTGTGATAGAAATCTAGTGGGGAAATAATGATGAGAACCTGATATAAAATCAGTTTTCCCTTCAGAGAGCTTAGTTTGTTATCACCTGCAGTGATAATTATTTGTCTGTTTCTCATAGTCTCATTTCGTTTTTGCTCTTCTGTGAATTCTTTTTCTTAACTAGAAAGAAGTTATTAGAAGAGATGCCAGTTACAAATATAACATTAGGATGACAAGCAAATGAAATGAATTTCATAACAAAGGCATTGAATCGTCTTCCAAAATAATGACTTCCCATTGATACACTAATCAACTTTATGCACCTAAGTTGAAACATATTTCCTCTGTTTATTTTTAATCAAATTTTCAAAGTTCATATCTTTTGATGCCTTAAATATACTCTAAATACACAGCAAACTGAGGAGCAAGAAACTGGCCTTTAATATTTTCAGGGCCCATATTTTAGACATTTGCATTTATTTGATGCTGATACCCTAAGCATCTTGAGGAAGAAATGCTGAAATTATGCAGTTACACATGTGTCTGATGTAAACCAAGAGAATTTTTGTAAAAATCTTAATAGAACCCCTTTTACTTGTGAGAATCTAAAGGCTAAAGAAATTCAAGTTAATGTGATATACAAATTTTTATTTGGTGAACTATTTTAAAGTGTTGGGGATTATATAAAAATCATGTTTTATAGGAAAAAAAGTTTCAGCATAAAATTTTAAGTCTTTCCATTCACTGGTGTTTTAACATTTGTCATTGTCGACTCTGTAAATAATATAGGACATACTTCATGGAACTATGAAATCTCAAATGCTGAACAGTTAGTAGTACCATTTTCTACTTACTAAAATTCCTTTGGGATCAATTTCCAAAAATTTGTGACAGTAGACCTGTAAAATGATTTATATTCTTCATCTTTTGGGGTATTTGTATTCTTAACTCTGACAAAACATAGAAAGTAAAACTTCATTTTAGAGCATAAAGAAAATCAAAACATTCTAGGAGGTCCACAGATGATTGAAGTGAATGTGTAAAGAATATACTATAAATATGGAAACACTGTAGACCCAGAGAGACTTTCCCGCTGAGCCAGGGTAATAGGTTCAGAAAAGCTGGTGGCCTGGGGAGGTTCTTCACTACTTAGCTTTTGCCTTCAAGGACCCCTCCCGGTGTGTCTGCTGTGACAGCAGTTTCAGGAGTTTAACAACACAGCTCCTTCTGATCTCACTTCAGCCGCTGTGATTAAACAGCCACACATCACTTGCTGCTCCATAGTGAAAGAAGCTTGGGGTTCACCTTTGCTGAATTAGTACCCACTGAGCACTGCAAATATTTAAAATGTCAATCCATTTGATAATGTCAGAGAGGCCTGCAAATACCACAAAATGGCATCAAGGAAGGATTCGCCACAAACAGAAAAAAAAAATTAACATCTCTCTCTTTCCAGGTAAAATGAGAGTTAAATAGAAACAGTAAATCTCTGATGAAGTTACTAAGGTGAGCAAATCCAATAGCCTTAAGTGAGTCAGGGGCTTATAGTTTCTCTGTTTTATATGTTCTCTCTGTCTCTGTCTCTGTGTCTCTCTCTCTCTCTCTGTCTCTCTCTTTCTCTCTCTCTCTCTCTCTCTCTCACACACACACAAGTCCAACTGTGATCTTACAGCAAGTTAGGAGAATTAGAGAAATAATTTATATTGACTTAAGATAAGGGAGTTCTCCATAAAATCCAAAATCTATCTGGTGTCATTTTTAGGTAATTTGTGAATACTTCCCCCAAGAACTAAGTTATAAATGAAAACTTCTGTTTTTTATGTGACATCCTTACTTTTGTGTCAAGCTTTTAATTTTAAAAGTCACTGAGGTGGATGCCATCCTAAAGATTTGAAATATCAGCAAAGCTGCTGACCACCTGGTAATACCATGATCTTTCCCCAACCTCCTAGCACTAAACTCAATCTCAAAATGCAATCATCCTTTTGGTATATTTAGTTTTGTTGTGGTTGTAACTGTCGATACACAAGGAATAGGGTTTCAAACGCTTTTGGTTTCTTCTACTGACATATGTATTCATTGAGGTAATAAGCTAAACTGCTCTACCAAATACCCAACTCATTTCTTATTCGGAAAACATTCAGAGATGTCCAGAGTCAGCTAGCAGCAAATGTTCCATGGAACGTTTAGGGTCCAGGAGGGCAGGTCTGCCATACTCTCAAAGGACTTCCAAGGCCATTTGATTTTCTGTCATTCTTGTCTGTGGACAAAAGGGAAAGAGCCCTGGATTTTCTTTTCAAATGTGAATTGGAAGTTGCATATGTCTTAGCCACAAGGTCGAATCTTCTATCAGTCTGAGAATCAGAGTCTAGTGTCCAAGAAGAACAGGGAGGATTGATTTCTCTCCAAGGCACATTGGTTTATCTATGTGTTGTAGAATGATTTCATTCTTGTTGCTAGACATGGAAAAAGATGACACTTTGAATTGAATATAGCAAAGAGAAAAAGACTATGTGAACACAAATGTCAAGAATACTCAAATGTTAATAAACACAAAATTCACCTATAAAGTATTAAAATACTACTGGTTCTTTTGTGTAATTGATCACAATTCTCTCCTGTTGGATGCACTTTTTGTTGTGTTTTGTTTTGTTCAAAGAAAACAAATAGATTTTATTTTTGTCATTAGATGCTGCTAACATTCAAATATAAAGGCGTTTAAAAAGATAGACTCAAACTTAGCAAATTAAAATACAGTTAATATAGATAGTGACCACAAGTTTAAAAATTATAGAAACAAGCATGGATGTAAAGGTTTTAAACAAAACTGTGTTTTTCACTGTTAGTTTAATTTTTTTGGGGGGGGGAAATGTTCTCATTTTTTATTTTTAATTTTAGATAAATATGAGGGTACACATTTTTGGCTTACATTGATTTCATTTCTAAGGTAAACTTCAAGTTGTGGTGAAGCTCTTCACTAAAGGGATATGAGCCGCCATTTTTAGATGTGCTTTGTGGTATGGTTGGGTGTCAGAATTAATGCTACAAATTTTGTCATTTCCTGTGTGCGGATTAGGGCAAGACGTCCATGATGCTGTGTGAGTTTGTTTCCATAGAGATCTAATCCCAGGCAACACCACTGAACTGCCTCTTTCCTCTAGATCTCAATTGTTCCAGTTTTTTTGGCTGGGGCTGGGTTTGAACCCACCACCCTCAGCATATGGGGCTGGCGCCCTATTCCTTGAGCCACCTGTTAGTTTAATATTTATGAGGTTGAACAAGTAAGTTCACCAACTCATTCTAGAAAAACTGCTACACACTTCATTGCTGACTATCACTGTGGTCACTTGCTAAGTACTCCTTGTGGGAAGTTATGTAGCAATGCAGCATCCAGCCAACCCTAAGAAGTCATTTGGAGCTCTTTTTCTGGAATGGCCATCAACACTGTCATATAAAGTCTGACAAGGTCACAACTCATCTCAGAAAAGGTGCTTTTAATTAATTTTTTGTTACTTATTTTCTGCATGTTAAACCCCATCCCTCAACACCACCTCAGTCTGGCTATTTCTTTGAAATGCTCCATGGTCAATATGATGAGAATACATTCGGCATGGAAAATCAGTAGTTTGGGATAGCAATTTTATGCATGATTGAAAATGTTCTAAGCCCAATTTCTCTTCTACTTCTAGAACTAATTCTTCTATCAACGACTTTCAATTCTCAATTGGTATGTGCATGCTGTCAATAATTGTAGATTATTATCACATATCCTTTAAAGCACCTCTGAGCCATGCTTTTAAAATATAATTGCTTTATTTGAAAAAAATAATCTAATTTCATGAAAAGTGCCATAATTAAAATGGTAGGGGTGAAGACTGATGGTGTAGAACCCAAGCACTGTCATGGTCTCTTTTTCAATCACAATGCTGAGTTGGCTGATTATTATCACATCTTTCTGAGTGAATCGATCCTTGTAATCCATTAATCATTTTTGCCATCTTTCTTGGACGTTCCCCACTTTGTCTTTATAGCATACCAATTTTTTTTTTTTAATTTTTTTGTAGAGACAGAGTCTCACTTTATCACCCTGGGTAGAGTGCCGTGGCGTCACACTGCTCACAGCAACCTCCAGGTCTTGGGCTCAAGCGATTCTCTTGCCTCAGCCTCCCGAGTAGCTGGGACTACAGGCGCCCGCCACAGCACCCGGCTATTTTTTTGTTTTGCAGTTCGGCAGAGGCCGGGCTTGAACCCACCACCTTCGGTATATGGGGCCGGCGCCGTACTCGCTGAGCCACAGGAGCCGCCCTACCCACCAGTTCTTAAAAAATGCTTGAACAGAGTAACAACTCATTAGAAATACCATTTTGTCTCTGTTCATAAGTAGAAGCAAATGGAATAATCTTAGTTAGGGCTTAAATGAAATAAAAGCTCAAATCTGTGATCCAAAATACTCATGACACATTACCTTCTTGCACAGAAACTGGCTTGGTCAGATTAAAGTGATGAAGAATTCCTCGATGGCTCAAGTGTGCTCCAAGGAAAGCTAGAAGGTTGTACAGTTAACTCCCAGGGTGTAACTCTAAACCATACAACCTACTACCTCAACCCGGATGCACACAGCTTCCAATGTTGCTTCAAACTCCTTATCATCTCTTCAGTCAGCTCCTCCAAATATGGCGGCCATACACCTATGGGCTTGGCAAGGATGTACATATAATATTCTAGCATTTTACCAAGAAACTTAAATTGTGTCTCATAAAACTATCCTAACCTTTTGGGATTCTAGCATGGATCACACAAAATGTCTTCTGACACCTCTCCTGTCACATTATTAGCTAGCAATTAATAATATTAAAAACCAATAGCATTCAGCCTCATTTTTCAGGAGAAATAGGCTCTATAATATCATGTAAATCCAGGTAATGCCTTTAATTTTCTTATTGAAGTTGATAAGGTAGACTAACCACTATAGAGTGCCCTTAAATTTCTCAATAGAATCAATTTAGATGTTGGTCCAAACCCTGATAAAAATAAATCCAACTTTCTTAAGCAGTTTGCTACATTTGGAATCGAAATTGAATGGCTGTGCTACAAAGGCTTCCAAGTGGTCAACGATTTAAGTCTGACAATTAAAATACTATGGAAAACAAAGGAAAGTATAATTACTTCAGGAAGTATACATAATCCCCTGGAGTTCTGCAAGAATTTAATGAAATGTTATTGAGCAGTATCGTGTGTAACATTTTGTCAGATTACCACAATGACACAGACCCATAGAAGCGAGCTTGTGCGGTCCACTTCACCACAAGATCGGATCTACGGGTTTATGCCAACGGGCAACGTCTCGCCTGGGCTCCCTACTGATGTAGAATCGGTTGTAAATATCTGATGCAATTAGGAGGCACAAATGATAATTTTGATTCTGCAGTATACATGTTTTAAATACGGAACTCTTAAGGATGTATATTCCCCATTAAAGGCCTTTGTAAATATTCCAAATGAATTACAAATTTATATGCATGAGAATTTAGAAAGTATTTTATTGAAAGTTTTTTACAGAATGCTTTTGTTATAATAGTGAATATTTCGGAATTAAACTATTTTAATTAATGATGAATTAAAAAAAAAACAAAAGAATCCATACATGCATTATGAATTATGCAATTGTGAGGCATGAATGTAGTATTACAAGCCTATAATTAAAACCAAATTAACTATTAAGATAATTGTGTATGAGTTAGTCTGTGCTGATTTTAAATTTTATAAAATGTAGTGGTTTCAAGGAATTGGTAACGTTATAATTTTCTCATAAAAAAGATATCTTGTTCAGTAAGTAGAAAACACAAGAAGTTATAAGCCTTACATACATACATATTTGTCTGTAATTATAATGATACTATAGTTTACAATATATAGATGAATTAATATCAGAAAACTAAAATCAATGACATATTAGTGATGGCATCATTACCAGGATTCCGCACTAACATTTATACTCCAGATGTATTGTATGAAAGAGGGTATCATTTTCCTTAAATAAAATAAAAGTGTTATTCATAATAGATAAACTTAAAATAAATGCCTACATACAACTCTCATCGTCTGGTCAACAGGTTGGAAAAAAATAAATTGTTTCTAAAAAAAATTTTAAACCATCAGACAAGCAAACATACAAATGAATGAACATTAAAGCCAGCCACATGCCCCTTTTTAAAAAGATTTTAAACTCCACAAAATTATAAGTTGCACAATCATTAATTATTTCACTCATATCTATAATCATTTAGCATTTCTTAATTATATCTTCATTGTGAAAAATAATACAACATCCTAATTACTTAGTATTTTGCATGTTTTCAAATAAGCAAAATGTCTTTTATAAGCTTTCTATAGATAATTTGTTGTACATAATTTTTCACCATTATTTATTTTGAAATTGGTTCAATACTTGCTAAAAAATATAGCAAATAATGAACAATTGTGCATTCAATTCTGTAAAACATTCAAAGATATATTTATAAATTTAAATGTGAAATAAAATGCCACATTTGTTTAAGGTTTTATCATTACTGTAACAATGCATGTTTTAGTTTCATAGCCTTACTCAGGTGTGTAAAAAAGATAAAAAAGCATAACTTTATTCCTTCCCCCAAATTTTACTTCCTTTCATATGGCACAACAAACGAAAAAAATAGTTGTACTTTTTCCTAAATAGCTTTCCATTCTACTATCTTGCACCTAAGGCATATGGATACACAGGTATATACTGCAAGGGACACAAACTGTACATTGATCACAAACGTGGGCAAAATTGTTCACAAAAACAGGTTACTATTATAAATTCTCAAATGAACACCATCAATGAAAATGCCAACAGGAAGATTCATAAATATGAAATGGATTACAGCTAAGCACAAAAGAATTTTGGTTTAACATTATTAAATATTAAGTGTTTCTTTAAAGTTTTACCTGAGATGATTTTCTGCTATGATCACTTTCTTCACTTTTCATATCCTTTTAAGTTTTTCCCTAAAATAACCACAAAAGGAGAAATATCAGACCACTGCTGCCTAGGAGGAGCGTCTGAGTGGATGGTGGGAATGTGAGTTGATGATCGAGAAGAAAACACAATGTCAAAATGAGCAAAACCTTTTAAAGTACTTTTTAAAAAAGACTTGGAAGACGCATAGGGCCCCACCCAAGGCTACTCATATGACATATAAAGTGGTTTCATAGTTTGCATTTATGAGTTCATTTTGGTCGGGGTTGTTTTCCCAGGCACAGTTTTGAAAGTGAAAGAAGGATAGCTGTTAAAGAAGCGCCCAGGTTTTACACAATGAAGTGGTGAAAGCTGAAAAGAGATTTGGATTTGGCATGGAGCTTAATAAGATAATTAAGAGTGTAGAGATTAATGGCATCTAAAAATAACGTTTAAAATAATGTTTTTTAACTAAAGGATCTTGAAACATGGAAACAGGTTTATCAATATTAATTAAGTCTGTGAAAGTTGGCGCTCTATTAGCTGAGGCAGCATGGAGGAAAAGAGCTATTTTGTAAATAATCAGGGAACAATAACTAATAAACTGATCAAATGTTTTCTTTGAATGTTATCAGTCTATAGGATTTTTGTAATTTCCCACAATTCTTCGTAAAAGGGCAAAAAAATGAAGGCAGAATTCATCAGTTCTATACAATTTCTCATTGTTTAATCTATATATTTTCATATAATAAAATAATGATTTTAAAAGTAGAACAGATTACCTAAAGTATAATTTTTACTGAAAATATAGCATCAATTCTTAATATGGAAATTATAATCGTCATTGACAAATGTCGTATTTTGCAAAAGCATTTTTCTTTTTAAACAATTTGTAGATATATTTGAAAACATTTTTTATCATAATTAAAAGAAGTGGAATGTTTATGTTAATCCTTTCACATTAAACGATGCAAAACTGGGTTTTGTTATAAAATGCTTAAATAGCTTAGCAATTTGCTTCTACAAACAGACAAAATAATTACAAAGCAATGCATTTATATGTTGAGCCAATACATTGCTTTGAACTTAAAACAAGTTTGTATGTACTTTTTCCACTAAAATACTTAATGGATCTTTCCAGTGCTCTTTGCAACTGCTCTAGGACAAATACTTCTTTTAAAACGTATTTTAAAAGAGAATAGTATTACGGAACAAGCTTCTTTTTCACTTAACAACTGAGAACATGATCTTTTCATTCTTATTTCTGTTCTCCTGAAATCCTTGTCAATAATTTAAATATAGCTTCCCACAAACAATTTTATTTATAAATAGTTTAAAAGATATTCTGACCCTTTTCTAGACATTCAAAAAGTTTATTCCTCCACATTTCAAGTTATGAATCACATGAAAGAGTAACTTCCCTAAACAACTAGGTAAAAACACTTTTCTTAGCCAAAATTAATACATTTAAAAGGAACAGACAGCATACGATTATCTTCCCGAAACTTCTGTGTGAAACAAAAATAAAAACTATGTACTGTCTTTTTCACAGAGATTTGTCTGTTTTTACTTAAATTTCTACTCTAGTCAGGATTAGAGCAAGAGAGGAAAAGGAAAAAGTTAAGAATACAGTGGGTCATGAGTTAAACAGGAGCAAACTGAAAGTTCAAGGATCCTCTTTTATATAACAGTAGGCTTTAAAGAAACAACAACAAAAAAAGTTATACCTGATATGAAAGGTGCGATTTCACCAAGTGCAATACATTGCTAATTATGCCAGATTGTTTGCAATAATAAAAGCAAAGAAGGCTCATTTGGTTATGTTGCCTTAAAAAGCTGCTTTACAATGCCCGATGTCTCTGTAGTTACACAAGCCAAAATGTTTGCTTTTTTTGGTTGGTTGGGTTTGGATTTTTGTTTGTTTGTTTTTGTTTTTGTTTTTGAGCAGGAGCGTCCCATTTTTTTTTTTTTTCAGCATGCTTGCATGTCGTAGGACAAACTCAGATTTTTTTCTTCGGGGCTCCTGTTATGTCTTAGAAAAGAAGGACCAGGGCGCTCGTCTTCTTTTTCTTCCTTCTCGGTATTCCAGTCACAAAGCTCTGCGTAGAAGCTGCACCAATCCTTGCCGTCCCTGGCAGCAGAATGGTAGAAGGTGGGAGAGACCAGGAATCCTTCCAGGCTGTACTGACTTCAGAAATGAGGATTGCACACGTTTGTCTCGCGAACCAAAGGGTGAAAAGGCAGGGTGCCAGTTTGCTACACCGCTGCAATGCCATGAGCTCATGATCACTGCTGTTTGCCCAGTTCAAATGCCTGTTCATTATAAACCAAAAAAAAAAAAAAAAAAAAAAAACCCACCCAACTACTTGGATTCTTCAGCGAGCAGAAAGGGTGTTCACATTAAAAAAAAAAAAAAATCAGCAGTCAGAGAAAGCAAAAAACAAAAAGCACATGCAATTTTAGGAGTCACTTCTTATGCCTCAATATTCTGTTATTATTTTCCTTTTTTTTTTTTCTTTCTATTTAGAGATAAGCAGCAGAATTTATCAGGCGTGAAAGGGACAGCCTCCTGGTGGCCTGCCAAAAACCCCAGAATAAAGGCGAAGTTGTGCTTCAAAGCTCAGTCGCTTGCTGAGTCTGGCTAAAGTCAAGTATTAAGATCCACCATTTTCTGAGCCATGCTAGAAAAGAAGAAAAAGTCAGGACCGTTGCTGCTTTCCAAGTCTCCGTTGGCACCATCACAAAATCTCAGTCGTAAGGTCACATGATTCTCTGCCAAATGTAGAGTGCATTCCCATCAACCATTCTGCTGATACTGCGAAGGCAGCTATTGTCTCGTTTAGACCCAAAGTTCAGCCCACTCTTCATTGAATTAGCTGAAAAACGCATCACCTTTGGGGGCTGGGAGTCATGGAAACGTCTACCTGGCAAGCTGCCCACTTTTTCTGCCCATCAACCAGAGATGGAATTGTGCAGCCTAACGCAATGATGACTTGGAATGTGGAGACTCGTCCAAAGTGAATCTGATTTCTTGCAACGCCTGTTTCGTTTGCACAGAAAACTCTGGCTTCTTGTAGTTAAGAGGGGGAAAAAAAAAACCTCTCCTACCAAATGTAGCAAATAAAAGTCTGAACATGCCTACTCTGCAACTTTATTTCTTAACACACCCAAATGGTTCTCGGATGAAAAGATTGAACGCCCGGCAAGTTTTCTGAGTTAAAGGCACCCCTGGCTCTGTCTCCTTTTCCTTAAAGTCTGTACAACAAACCCAGAACATTTGTTTTAGTCTCTCACTTTAAGATTTAAAAATCACTGAGTTCTCCTCTTGGTTTTTTATTACTTTATGATTTTTATCTGGTACTGATTTCATACTACATGGTCACAATACCCTCCAGCAACAGTGGGGTGCGGTATTGCTGCAACCTCCAACAAAGTGGTCCCCTGAGAAAGCCGGTTGTCTCTTCCACCACACAGAACCCTTCCCTGGGTCCTCTGGTAATCTCCTCACTACCTAGCACAGCTGTTGTGCAAGTTTGCTGAGATTGACACATAGGAGAAATGCCCTTTACAATTTGCCTGTGTGGCATGAAAGATGCCTTTGAAAGATGCAAGGACTATAACAACAGCTCTTAGGTTAAAAAATGAAATGGTTCCCCCTCCCAAGTGAATTTCCATCCTAGGGGCAACAGAAGTTCTCACGTACATATGTACAAACATTTCCATACTTTCGAACAGAAGTAAAGTGAATTAAATCTTTCACAATTCCCTTAAGCAGAATCGAAAGCTAAACAGGAAAGCAAGCATGATTAGGACTGAAATCAAACATACTGAGTAGCACAAAATGAACCATGGCCTTCTGCTCCATTAGGAAAAAAAAAAGTTGCAATAATTGGAGCACCTTTTTCTAAAGTATGATTATGTTTGCAAAATGTTTAAAATTATATTTAGTGCATGAATGAAATGCTGGGTTAAAATCACCCATCCCTCGTTTATACACACACATTGCACAATCCATACAAAGATTTTTAAAAGATATTCCGAGTATGACTAGCCTAATAAAAGAAAATCATTCCCCCACCCCAACAAAGCAGGCTCAAATATCTAGGAAAGATATTCTAAAAATGGTCAATGGTCATTTTGGTGTGAACCCCTTCAGATGACTTTCTTTAAGACCAAGAGCAGGGAATTTCTATATAAGCATGCACACACCTCCCCACACACAGGGGGACCATCACGTTGTCCCCTCTCACACACTTGTAATTCAAAATGCACATAATTCTCAACCATAACCCATGCCATTCAATAAATAATTTAAAGTGAGAAAAGGTCACAACCAAACAGAAATGTTTATGGTCTTACAGGAGACAAACTTGTCAAGGAAAATACTGGTAGAAACAGAACTTGGAAGTGAAATGGACATTAAAAAGTAAATTACAAATGAAGATGTTTTCTCTGGCTGAAGTTTTTTCATTTAAAAACTAAATTCATTAGTTAATTTTTTATAATTCCATTTGATTTCCTTAAAGAAGCTAATGAGAAAATTGTATGCTGCCCCCCCCAATTAAAAAAAGACTTCAAAAAAAAGAAACAAAGAAGCAGGAAACATTTGTTCCTGGAAAGATGGGGTGGACATAGTTTTTTTTTTTCTCATTCTCCCATGAGGTACAATTAAAATCCCTGCACACTACATATGAATCAAATGTAAGGAGACCTGACAGGTGGAGAGAAGGTGACAGACTAGCTAGGGACTGACGTGTACTTTCTTTTTACTTTATACATTCAAATTTGGGGCTAAAGAAGCCTGCAACTCAGAAATGCCAACTGGTGCAGTCACAAACTTCCCAGGAAAAGTCTAGTTTCTGTAGCCAAAATATTGAAGAAGGAGCAGCCTAGAAAGAAAGAAACTGCTGGGACAGTAGCATTTTAAGAACTGTGGTCCCATTGCCACCTGCTCCTCCAAAGACTGAGTGAGGACTCTGGACTGACCCTTGATAGGCTAGAATGAGGTGCCCCAACACCCTCTCCTTTCACCTTCCAGAGTAACGTAAGCCAAGTCTGAGTAGGGAGCTAAGAGCTACGTGGCTGTGAGTGGTAAAAGGTTCCTCCCTTACCGCACACGCCGTGTCCGTCAAAGGAGACTACGTGGGGAGCCTGAACTTCCACTGCAAACCCAATAAAAATGAAGCATTTTTCTTCCTCCTTGCTGAGGTAGTATCAGAGGAGACCCAGTGGAGATCCAGGACATTAGAAATGGTCCAACAGTATAAAAACTACCCTACTGTCCCTCAACTTCTAAGGCACTGAGGCCACAAAGGAAATAAGGAACCACTCCTTCCTTGTGAGCCAGGGAGGTATCCGTGGAGAGTTAGTTGAGACACAGAAGCAGGAGTTACTTCTACCTACGTCTGGCAGGAAGTGGTGGCACGCTTCGCTTCCCCTGATGGGGGGTAGGAGAAAGTCAGCCAAAACAGAAGATTTAAGTGAGAACCCGACTCTCGTACGTAATACCGAAAATGCCCACGTTTCCATGGGAAATAGTTTGTCATACAAGGCAGAAGCAAGATCTCAAACTGCATTTTTAAAAAGGCGATTAATGAATGTGAACATCAAAATGACAGAGATCTTAGAATTATGTCACAAAAATTCTAAAGCAGTGATCATGAATCTGCTTCAATGAGCAATTATGAATATGGTTGAAACAAAGAAATTAAAAGTCTTAGCAAAGCAATGGAAGACATGAGGATTAATTAAGTGGAAATGCCTGAACTGAAAAATTTAATAACTGAAATTAAAGAAAAAAAAACTCAATGGATATATACTAAACAACTGAGTGGAGAGGGCAGAGGAAAGAATCAGTGAACTGGAAGATACAGCAATAGACGTTACCCAATTTGAACCACAGAGAGAAAATATACTTTAACAACAACAAAAATAAATAAATAAATAAAAAAGGAAAACAGAGACTTGGGCAACCTCGAACCTGTAAGAAAAGACAAAACATCTATATTTGTGACCCAGAAAGAGAGGAGAGGTCAAGGCTTAAGATGTGCTCAAACATATTTTGAGTGGACAATTCTCAAATTTAGCAAAAGATACAGAGATTAAAGAAGCTGAGCAAGTCACAGATAGGATAAGCCCAAAGAAATTCACAGTGAGGCCAGGCACAGAGGCTATTGCCTGTAATCCTAGTACTATGGGAGGCTGAGGTGGGTGGATTGCCTGAGCTCACAGATTCAAGACCAGTCTAAGCAAGAGTAAGACCCCCATCTCTAAAAATAGCCGGGCATGTGGTGGGAACCTATAGTCTCAGCTACTTGGGAGGCTGAGACAAGAGGATGGCTCGAGTCCAAGAGTTTGAGGTTGCTGTGAGATATGATGCCACAGCATTCTACCAAGGATGACAAAGTGAGACTGTCTCACAAAAAAAAAAGAAAGAAAAGAAAATGAAAATACTAGTAGATTGTGATAAATTATGTACATGTAATATAATATATTAAGTAACCACTTACAAACTACATAATGAAATATACAAAAAAAACTAGGTACATGAAAATTCTAAAAATTTGCTTAAGTAACCCACAGAAAGGCAGGAGAAAGTAATTGCAAAGATAAACTACAGAAAAAATAAACAGAAAACAAAGAACAAAATGAGAGTCTTAATCCATAAAACTAAATTACTGAATTAAATGTAAGTTTAAATTTAATTAAAAATTTAAATTACATGTAAGTTGTCTGAACATACCAATGAATGGCATAGATTTCCATAGTGAAAAAAATCATGGCTTAATTATACATAACTGCCTGTACTCGATTTAAACATAAAAATATAAATAAGTTGAAAATGGAAGGCTAGAGAAATAAATATCAGGCAAACTTTAATCAAAAGAAAGCAGAGACGTCTTTAATAATATAAAAAAATGGACTTTCAAGGAAAGAAAATTCCCAGAGACAGAGGTAGATATCACATCATGATAAAAGGAAAAAAATAAAAAAACCCATAACATCCTTGAAGGTGTATGCACCAAACAAAGGTGCTGCAAAAATTATAAAAATGAGTAAAATAGAAGAAAAAAACAAGGGAACCCACAATTATAGTGTATACTTCAAGATACTCTTCAGGGTGACATAACAAGAAAGCAGAAAATTAGCAGGGATTTAAAACTCAACAAATCACGATCATCAGGATCTAAGAGATATTTATAGACGATTTCACCAACAGCAGCAGCATACACGTTCTTTTCAAGTGCCCACAAACATATTCCAAGATAGCCACAAGATAGCCACATCCTGACACATAAAGCAAATCTCAATAAATCAAAAATAATTGAAATCACACAAAGGGTGTTTTCTGACCACAATGTTACAAACTTGAAATTAATAACAGAAATAAAGCGGGAACAACTAATCACCACACTTCTAAATAATTCATGCGTCAAAAATGAAATGTGAAAAAGAATACAGTGGAGTGGATGAATATCAAAATACAACACAACACAATTTGTGGGATACAGTTACAGCAGTGCTAAGGGGGAAATTAATATTAAATGTGATAGAAAACAAATGATGTCACTAGTCTATGACCAGAGATCCAAACTGAAGAAGAATAAAAACAGCAAAATACACCTAAAGGAGACAAGAAAGGACATACGAACAGAAGAAAGAAGATAAGAGCACACATAAACAAAATAAAAAAAAAGAAAAAAAATGATAGATAAAATCAATAAAACAATGAGTCATTTCTTTGAGAAAATTGATTGAATTGGTAAACTTCCAGCAAGACCGGCACATAAAAAGAAAAGATAGAAAGTATCAATATCAGAAATCAAATGGGATATCACTACAGATTCCGTAAATATCTATAAAAATAAGGGAATACTATAAACCACGCTGAATACATAAATTGGTTACCTTAGATGAAAGAAACTAATTTGTAAAAAAACACAAATTACCAGCTCAGCACCCGTAGCTCAAGCTGCTAGAGCACTGCACTGGAGCTGGCAGGTTCAAATCCGGCCCGGGCCTGCGGAACAATGACAACTATAACCAGAAAATAGCAGGGTATTGTAGCGGGTGCCTGTGGTCCTGGCTGCTTGGGAGGCTGAGGCAAGAGGATTGCTTAAGTTTGAGGCTGCTGTGACCTGTGATGCCATGGCACTCTGCCCAGTGTGACAGCTTGAGACTGTCTCAAAAAACAAAAACAAAACAACAACAATAAAAAAAATGCATACAAATTACCACAATTCACCGAATATGAACTATATTTTTAAATAGCCCTATGACTATTAAGGATATTGAATATGCATTTTAATAATCTCTCAACAAGAAATCTCCAGGGCCAGATGGTTTCTATGGATTATTCTAACAAGTATTAAAAGAAGATTTTATACCAATTCTACACCATTTTTTTGAGAAAATAGAAGATAAAGGAACACTTCCCAGTTCCTTTTATAAAGCCAATACTTCTCCAATACTCAAATCAGACAAGACAGTGCAAAAAGGGAAAACCATAGACCAATATCCCTTATGAATAATAGAAACAAAACTCCCTAAGAAAATAGCAGCAAACACAATTCAGCAATGTATTAAATGGATCATACCCAATGGCCAGGTAAGGTTATTCTAGGAACAAAGGAAGTTCATTATTTAAAAACTTAACATAGTCTGCCACCTTAACAGGGTAAAGAAGAAATACCACAGGTACTATCAATTGATGCAAAAAAGAATCTGACAAAATTTGGGACCTTTTCACCAGTAAAAATTCTCAGACAACTGAGAACAGAGGGGAACTTCCTCGACTTGATAAAGACCTTCTATAAAAAAACCCTATAGTTAGCATTATATATAATGATAAAAGACTAAATAGTTTCCGCCTAAGATCAGCAACAAAGCCAGGATATCCTCTCTTGCCATTCTTAGTAAACATTGTGCAGGAAGTTCGAGCTGGGGCAATACGAGGGAAAAAAAGAAAAGAAAAGTTAAAAATGCACTATCATTTACAATCTCTCAAATAAATGAACTAGGTAGGTGTAGGCTATAGAAAAAGAACATGTGTAAGATTTGTATGTTGAAAACCATAAAAAGCTGATAAGAAACCTGAGATCTAGAGAGAGATGGTGTCTATGGATTGCAAGGCTCAGCATAGATATCAGTTTCCTCCAAATTAACAATAGGTTAAATGCAATTCCTACCAAATCCCAGCAAGATCTTTATAGATATAGGTAATGTTATTCTAAATTTTATATAGAAATGCAAGAGAACTATAATAACAGAAACAATGTTGTAAAAAAAAAAAGAATAAAGTGTCAGGAATTACTTTATTTGATTAATCAGTATATATAACATATAATAATATACTAATATTAGGTGTAATTCTATATGTCATACAATAGTAATAGCAAATTTTTTTATGTTAATCAAGACTGTGGCATTTGTGGAAAAATAGGGGCATCAATCAAACAGAGCAGGATAGGAAATCCAGAAGGAGAGTCATGCGAATATGCCTAACTAACAGTTGATTTTTTTAACAAAGATGGAAGACCAATTTGATGGAGGAAAGAAAGCTGTTTCAACTGGACATCCAAAGGCAAAAGAGAAAGAGAGAGAGAGAGAGAGCGAGAGAGAGAGAGAGAGAGAACCAACATGTAACTCACACTTTATACACAAATTAACTCAAAACTGATTACAGACTTAAATGTAGAACCTAAAACTATAAAACCTTTAGAAATAACATAGAATAAGATCTTTGGATTTTAGGACTAGGCAAAGAATTATACTGGACACCCAAATCATAATCCATAAAAAAATTGATAAACTAAAAATTAAACACTTTTAAAAACTAAAATTAAACACTTTCACTTCATACAAGACTCTGAAGGAAATCAGAATGTCACCTCAAAGTATGCATCTTTGACATAGATAATTTTGAGCTAATGACTATTAAGAGTCCGTAAACAAAAGAAGAACTCTTTCTATCTTTACTCTTTCCCCCCTAAAGACAGGGTAAAAAGTCTCCTTTCTAGAAACAGCTCTTAGCAGCTCAGAGATGTACCAGAGGAATCTACAAACAAACTTTACACCTTTAGCTATTTCTCCATATTTTACTTTCCCACAGTTTTCCTCCTTTGGAAGCCTAAAATTGCTTCTGTTTGTCTTGTCTCTTCTGTAAAACTTGTTCTTTGTTGTAGACACTGTACTATGTACATGCCAGAGTTCTAAGCCACTGCGTTGAGTTACCTGACATTGAAATTTCTCCTGTAGAATGTGAACTGGGTGCATTAATAAAATTGCTTGTTTTTCTCTTGTTAATCTGTCTTTTGCTACAGGGGTATTGTCTCAACTACCAATTTATGGGGGTTGAAGAGAAATTATACTTCCTCTCCCCCCAACAATTCTATTAAGAAGATGGAAAGGCAAGCCATAGATAGGAAGAAAACACATTACCTAACAAAGAACCAGAATCTACAAAATATAAAGACATCTAACTACACAATAGGAAAAACAAATTAAATAATCCACATGGAAAATGGGGAAAACATATGAAAAATAAATAGTGACCACACTAAGAATCAGTGGCGATATGGGATCTCTCATGAATTGCTAGTGAGAATGTAAACTGGCACAGCCAGTGCGGAAATAGTTGGGCAGTTGAGTAGCTTCTAAAAACTAAACATACACTTTATCATATGACTCAGCAATTTGGCTTTTGGGTATTTGTCTTCCCCAAATTAAGATTCATATTCATGCAAGAATCTGTACATGAATGCTTCCAGAAGCTTTATCTACAACAGCCCCAAACTAGAAACAATGTCGATGCCCTTCAAATGATGAATGATTTAAGTGAACATACCATGGAATGCAGTTCATTAACAACACACAACTGATAAACTCAACCATTTGGATGATTTTAAGAGAATCATGCTGTGTGAACAAAGCTAATAGAGCCAGGTTACATTCTGTGATTTCATTTCTTCATTCTTGAAACAAAATTATAGTTACAGAAAACACAATTGTATAACATAGATAAGTGGCTAGGGGATGAAGGCAGGGACAGGAGAGGAGGGCAGTAGGTCTGTGAAAGGGCACCAGGAAGACCCTTTGGGAATGGCAAGATTCTGTATCTTGATGGGGTCCATGATAATATCTTGGTTATAACACTGTACCACAGTTTTCAAGATGTTATCTTGGGGGAAAGTAGATAAAGTATACATGGCAATTGTCTGTTCTACTTGTTACAACTTGCACATGAGTTTATAGTTACCACAAAAGAAACAGTAAAGTAACAAATAGCCCAATAGAAAAGTAAAGTAACAAGGTAATTGCTTTTACTGGTTATTTGCACCTACATTGTGTCACTGCCAAAAAAAAAAAAAACTCTCATGAAAAAAATGGAAAAGTGCAAGGTGCTCATTGGTTGATTTGGACTCGAAACTCCAGAGTTGGTATTCCGTAAGCCCTGATACGATCAGCTAGGAAAATTAACTTGGGGAATGTTCTAAATCAAGAGACAGCAAAGTTTTCTACAAAGGGCTCGATAATATATGTTTTCCATGTTGCACGTCATATGGTCTCTGTCCCAACTGCTCAACCCTGCTGTTATAGCATAAAAACAGTCAGAGACAATACATACATGAAAGAGTGTGGCAGTGTTCCAATAAAACTTTATTTATGGACAACAAGTTTTAATCTTGTCAATTTTTGCACCATAAAATACGATTCAAAAAACTTTTTTTCAAACACGTATCAATATAAAAACCATCCCTAGAAAGTAGACTATACAGAAACAGACCTTGAATTTGGCCCATGGGTTGTAGTTTGCTGAAGGCCAAGCTAAATTACATTTTTTTGGAATCTTCTAGGGTCTCATGATTCAGTTTTGCTTCTTTATCTTTTTTTCTTGAACATCTACATTTCCAAAGCTGCGAACTGTTCCCGTTTAGGAATTCCCCTTCAATGTTCTTCCATCTGTGTTTTCCTTTCTCGTGTTCTTAACGGATAAAACAGAAGTTTTACTGTGAAAATGTGTATCTTGAAGAAAGCAGAAACTTGGATAAAATTGTCTCCCCTCAATCACTTTTTGTTTGTATTTCTTCATAATTTTAGTGATAAATAATACTGCTTTTTCTACAGGGCCTCTTTGATGACTCATGCCTTGCAAATCATTAAAAGAGCAAACTGCACGAGGCAAGCTATAATAGTTGAAGGATTCAGATTAACTTGGATCAGAAGTTGAAAAAAATAAGTTAAAAAGTTATAAGAAATAGTGTGGCATGTTGTGGCTACAGGTGGGACTTGTAAAGTGAAGAGAGGGACAGAGTTAGGGTGAAAAGCAAAAATAAAATAGCCGATAGCTATGATAAGGATACTGAAATTTCCTGACTTAAGTCAGGAAAAAATAAAACCATGTAAAGCACAAATAGAAATTGAAAGGCAAAGCGTAGACATGGCCAAAAACAGTAAGCAATAACTTACGTATTTTTGAAGCCATAATACTTCATGGAGGTCATGTGATTAAAGGATGGGCTTATAATGGAGTTTTTATTTTCATGGAAAAACAAGATTTTTCCACAAAATTATGTTTAAAGACATTATACAAGGCCCTTTCAAAATCATGTAAGTGAAGAACACTCTAGAGTCTTCAGACGGTATTGTCAAAATTTCTTTAGAAAATTTGCCTGACGAGGCAGAAAGCAACCCTTGTTTTTTAATTGACTAACATCAAATAATTAATCTAAAATGCTAAGTTGTATTAATTTTACGTGTTTGGTCAATTAAACACCAAGACTCTGAACAGATGACCACCATTTTTATATTAGATAGAAAGTGATGAAAACACTTCAACTCACACAAGAAGTTTTAAATAAACATTATTTCCTAAAATACTAACCATAAAGTCAAATAAGGTTTTATCGTGAGTTTAACATAAGTTAATATGTACATGTAATTGTCACAGTCAAAACTCTTAAGCAGATGAGCACCTCCAAAGTACAGGGACTGCGCTAAGGAATTTGTCTAAATGGATTCAGTTGATAACTGTCAGCTCTCTAATCCTTTTTATGTGCGCATGACGTCCATGTACTAGGATTATCTGCACTCATATAAAACTACCCAACATGCATTGGGGAATGTGCTGTTTTTAAGTGTGTGATAAAACTGGAGTTTTAAGTGGTTTAGTGTCTTTTGCAATAACAATGAAATTATAAGTTTCCATGTTTAGTTTTCCAAAGCAGAGAAACTGAAAAATATGCAATTTTCAATATAAGTGTTTTCTCTAAGAATTTCCTTTTGAATTTTCTCTTTTGCTATGTTTGGATATCAGGCCCTTTTCTGAACCAGAAATTTTGCCCTCAAGTAATAGCACATTCAGTGGGCCATGCTTAATATTTGAACTTCATTTGGCTGGTTTAAGTATCGGGGCACTAAGACTATCCCTCTGAGATCATATAAACCATATTGGAATGGTCTGAAGTAAATTGATTTGAGATATTCTAAACAAGTAGGCCAATCAATTCAAAATGTATGTTATAAATCTTCCATTTCCATGAGGTATTAACCAGGTTTTAGTCCTATAATAAGAGGAGTTAGAAAAGATTGATCATGTCAAGTTGAAAATTAACAAGTTGGGTAGTTAAAGATGTTGCAGACTGGTAACTTTTTGTTGTCTTATTGATTGGGTTCAAAGGAAATGAAGGGCTATAGGGAACCACCATTTATCAAAATGGGAGCATTTATTAATAGTTAAATAACCAAGTCACAAATATCCAATACATTTCTTTATATACCATTAGGCATTTCTTCGCTGAACACCCTGTAATGGCAGCACTCTGGGAGGCTGAGGAGGAGCAAGCAATAGCTTAGGAGTTAAAGACCAGTCCGAACAAAGTGAGGCCCCACCTCTACTAAAAAAAGAAGAAAAATTAGAAAAACTAGCTCAGACATTGTGGGAGGCACCTGTCATCTCAGCTACTTGGGAGGCTGAAGCAAGAGGACCCTACAGAGCATTTTACAAGGGCACACGTTAAATCTACTAAGTGTAGAATATAAATGTCTTAACACAAGAACTAAGAAAATACTGTGAAGGCTATGTTAACCAGTTTGATGGAAGTATTTCAAATTGTATATAAAACCAGCACATTGTACCCCATAATTGCATTAATGTACACAGCTATGATTTAATTAAAAAAAAAAAAGAGGATCACTTGAGCCCAGGAGTTTGAGGTTGCTGTGCGCTTGGACACCCAGGGGGACTGGGTGAGACTCAAAAAAAAAAAAAAAAAAAAAAAGGCATATGACCTCACCTGATGCATCACCTGAAGTAAGTAGAAAGCCTTTAGAAAGAAGTTTAGCAGGAGCCAGAAGTGCCCTAGAACAAGCCCAGATCTGAGGCTCCATAATTGGGAGTCCTGGTAGGAAGGGCATGGCCAGCAGAACTGAGAAGGTCAGTTCATCTTTCCTTTTGACAAATGCATTATTTCACTGTTGTGTTTCTCTATAGTCAAATAAATATGCACATGCAATGTCCAAGTCTAATGTAAGGGGTTTTGAAGAATCAAATAAAGAATAATGGTTAATTAATGCCATCCCAGGAAAGTAGAGGTGTTGCACTCTATATCCTATTGAAGCATCAGAATGACTCTATGGGGCTGCATAATGGTTTTCTGTTCACATCCCCCTAGACCCTATTCCTTTGTTGCTTGTCAGTTACAGATAGATTCTACTTTTGAAAAGTTACCAGATGACATGACTTTACTCTTAAATATGTGCTGTCAATTACTGATATTTTGTTATAATTTTGACTTCAGATAAAATCACCCTCAACCTTGCCACTAAGTTGCAATTATGCTGGTGTCGTAATGTCCTCCAGGGTACATGTCTTCTGGATGTGTGATGATAGATTCTCCTTTAAAGGCATGTGGTTGAACTAAGAGAGGGCAAAATTAGCAAAACACATGGATTATTCATATGCTGCCTTCTGTAGTCAATTGTTTTAAATTTATTCCAGATCCATAATGTGAATGAGCCAGATTATTCCCATATGAGTGGCCATTGGTCTGACTACATCAGTTTTTATACCTCTTCATCTGCAGAAGAACCAAATGAGAATCCAATAAGATCCACATTTGGAATAACCACACAGAGCAATAGAAGGAGTTGATTGTGCCTATTTTGAACGTGAACTTTTCTCAATTATGATATTAACGTGGGTGACAAAACTGATTCTTGTTTGTCAATAACCTTTATGTTGTAAGTAATGCAAGGGTAATTTTATTCATATTATTTTCATGAATCAAGAACATTTCTGATTTAACAAAATACCATGTGTAACTTAAATACATTTTTTAAAAAGAATGAAAGGGATTTGTACATGAATATGAGCCCACAATAACCAGTTCTTTCTTCTGCTGTTCTCCAAAACTTTAGTTTTCTTAAAAATATCTAAATAAGACCAAATATTTTACATTATATCACTAGTGAATGGAATATTTCATACATTATTTTTCAGTAATTTTATTCCATGCATGGCAAAATTATGTTTTTTTAAATATAGGAATATATTTACACATATATAGAAAACTTTTCACGTTGGGGATTACTAAACAAAAAATATTATTATGATTTTAGCATTCAAGGTAGATTTTAGTTTTCTAGCTGTCCTTATTATGGGCTTTGGTTTTTGCACTTTAGGGTTGAATAAAGTGTCCCACCTCTGTAAGGAAATAAGATATTCTTTCACAAAAAAGAATGCACTCCTGGGCAGCACCTGTGGCTCAAGGAATGGGCGCCAGCCCCAAAGCCGGGGGGTGGCAGGTTCAATCCCAGCCCTGGCCAAAACTGCAAAAAAAAAAAAAAAAAAAAAAGAATACGCTCCCATAACATGCTATAACATTCCTCGTCTATGTATCCTATTGCCCATAGAAGAAAGTCCAAACAGTTTTTCTAAAATAGGAGTTGGTTCTTTACCCCTAAATATCTACTCTTTATACTTTGATATTACATATTACATGTAATATTTATTTTTTACTTATATGTTCATTTTCATCAGCTTCATTTTTTTTCTTTATCTCTCTTGTCTTTTCTGTCGGATCTGTGCCAACTAGACTCCTCATTTGCTAAATTTTATCTTCTGTGGCCCAGAAAAGAAATAAAGATCACAAAACTATTAGAAGAGTTTCAAGATGGCTTTCACTATTTTAATAAATAATGAGTAATTCCTATGAGCAAACTACTATGAAAGAAATAGTCCCATGTCCTCAAAAAGCTTTAAATCTCCTAGAAATGATAAAAACATGTCAGAAAGTTCTATAACATAAGGACCAACTGATTTCCCTGTGACAGGTTATGAACATATGTACTCTCAAAAGCAGAAAGTGTTTTTCATAATTGAGAAGAGGTATTAAGAGAAGGTTGAGTGATAAGATGTGAAAATAAAATCAAGAAGAGTCGCGTGTCCACGTGGACACTGATGGTTAAAGTGAACAATAACCACAATAATCCTGTGACATATTTCAAAATTTACTCTGTGCTTTAAGTATTACAAAAAATTACAAAATATTCTCAGCTACTTGGGGAGCTATGGAAGAAGGATGGCTTGACCTAGAAGTTCAAGTTCAGTTAGGGCAGCATAGTTAGATCTTTTCTCTAAAAAGAAACTGAAGAAAAGGAAAAATGAAAATGATATTAAAAGAATGTATACATATGTGTACATGTATATATACGTATATATGGCAAAGTTAAAAGTAATATCTAGATATGCTGAGTATATATTTTGTTTTATTTACATTTTCCAGTAACTTGAAATCATATTCATTTTATATATAAAAGGATTTTGACTATAGTGAGAGTTAGCGTAGGAGTTGACTGGTTTCTTCTGCTTTATTTGCTTCACCGACAATGCATCAGTGATTATGGTTTAACTGCAGGTATTTGAATTTGAAAATGATGGCTCCGGGAAAACAAATTTCCAGGATGTGGAGAATGGATCTATTTAATTATTTAGTCTGAGCTTCTGAAATGGTAACGTGTGTGTGTGTGTGTGTGTACACAAGGATTTCTTACATGTGCTGAGGAACTGTGGTTATGAATCGTGCCATGTGATTGCACCAATGTACATAATTATGATTCAATAAAATTATTAAAAAAAAACATCTTTCATTTCAAAAGCGTTTTTGCTTAGTTTACACTGCAGAATGCCTTTCCCCATATACAGTTATTTTGTTATGCAAGGGTCTAAGTTTACATCTATAAAATCTCATTTTGATATTTTAAAATGTATTTTAGAAGTTGTCTCTCTTGTACCCTTCATTGCCATTTGCCTAAATTACTATGGAATTTTCTTTAAGTGCTTATCATCCTTAATCATTAGAGAAATGCAAATCAAAACCACTTTGAGATATCATCTAACTCCAAGAAGAGTAGCCCACATAACAAAATCCCAAAATTATAGATGCTGGCATGGATGTGGAGAAAAGGGAAAGCTTCTACATTGCTGGTGGGAATGTAAACTAATAAGTTCCTTTTGGAAAGAAGTTTGGAGATCACTTAGGGATCCAAAAACAGACCTGCCATTCAATCCTGCAATTCCTCTACTAGGTATATATCCAGAAGACCAAATATCACTTTATAACAAAGATATTTGCACCAGAATGTTTATTGCAGCTCAATTCATAATTGCTAAGTCATGGAAGAAGCCCAAGTGCCCATCAAGACACAAATGGATTAAAAAATTTTGGTATATGTACACCATGGAATATTATGCAGCCTTAAAAAAGATGGAGATGTTACCCCTTTTATGTTTACATGGATGGAGGTGGAACGTATTCTTCTTAGTAAAGTATCTCAAGGATGGAAGAAAAAGTATCCAATTTACTCAGCTCTACAATGAGACCAATGTAGAATCAAGCACACTTCCATATGAAAGCTATAACCCAACTACAACCCTAGATGAAGGGGGAAGAAGAAAGGGAGGGACGGTAAGTGGTCAGACCACACTTATGGTGCATTTTACAAGGGTACAAGTCAAATCTACTAAGTGTAGAGTATAAACATCATAACACAATAATTAAGAAAGTGCGGTGAAGGCTACGTTAACCAGTTAGTTGTAACTATTTCAAATTGTATATAAAACCAGCACATTGTACCCACTAATTGCATTAATGTATACAGCTAGGATTTAAAACACAAAAATAAAAAAATAAAAAGAAGTGACAAATTGCAAAATGTTTCATCCCCCCATGGTTCCAGATATTCATGCTTGTTATTAATCAGAAAACTAAACTACGGAAGGGAGTTTTCACACAGCAATGGGCAAACAAGCATTCCCTGCCTCACTTACTGGGATGAACTTCAAGAGAGGTTGGAAAATGGTGTGAAGGCATTCTACAGAAGAGATTACCCTGATGAGACTAGGATAGACCAATAGCCTCAAGCTCGTTCTGCACCGTGACCCTGGGTAAGTCATTTAATCAACCCACATTCAGTTTCCTATCCTTTGCAACAGGAATGAAGACAATAATTAACTCATCGGGCTATTGAAAGAATTAAATAATGAATTTCCGTAGTAAGAATTAAATAATGTTAACTATATACAGACTAATTTTTAAGCCTCAGGGCTGTATGCCAAATTGAAGATGTTTATTACCAAAGAGCTGTCTAGCAGAATTTCCCAGCAGCATTTCTTTAAAAAGGCACTGACACTTCCATTATTGCATACGATGTCATAGTTTACATATATTATGCCATTTAACATTTTAAAACATTAAGCAGGGCAAGTGCGATTATTCTCATCTAGAAATCAACAAATGGCCAGAGAGATAAAAATGATTACTTAAAGTAAAAGTGACACATGATATGAAACCCAGAATTCTATAAGTTGAAGTCATCTGATTCCCATACAAGGGCTATTTTTGTCTATTATATTTATTTTTAGTGGTAAATTTTTTAGCCTATTATATTTTTTTCTTTCTCTCCTTCTCTGTTTCTTCTTCTTCTTCCTCTCTCTCTCTGCTCCATGAGTTTGCAGGAATAAGAGAAGGAATATCATATAAAATTATAATTATATTGAATTGAATAATTTTCAATATGATTTAGAAGAAGAAATTTTAGGGAAGAGTAAAATTCATTAAAAATAAAAAAAGTAAATAGTATTGTTTAGTAAAATCTGGATTCTCTAGATGTTTGCTTTGTGCAAAAAAGAACAGAATGTTTGGAGTTATTTTTTGTGATAACTTCTGGAAAAGTATTCAATAAAAATATAAGTAGAGGGCAGTGGCTCTGGCTCAGTGGGTAGGGTGCCAGCCTCATGTACCGAAGGTGATGGGTTCAAGCCTGACCCCGGCCACATTACAACAACAATAACAACATCAACAACAACAACAACAAAACAGCAAATACAAGTATAATTATACTGTCATTAAGTTTTATCACCATAATAAATATAACAAAGGATGGTTTTTTTAGTGATCATTTTCAATCACAAAAGATCAGTTATAAAAGTTATTTTCATTTATAGGTTTTTCCATATAATTTAGAGTCTTCACAATTAAATTTCCTTTCAAATGTAGTTGAATCCATTTTGTTTCCAAAGATAAAATTAAATATTTAAAGAATAGGACTGTAGATATTATTAAAGGGGACTGCATGAAGTGAGAGGTCTATAACACACTTTATTTTATTTTTTTTTATACACACACTTTAAATGGAATCCTGAGGTTGAGAACCAAATTTCATCAGTATCTCTATATAAACTCAGGTTCAAGTCCTTTTGTAAACCACAAATAACATGTAGAATCCTTACAAAACATTCACTTCATCTTCATTAAATAATTTTTTTTTTACTTAGAGTGTTTTCTGGTATTTAATATGTAAAAAAAATAATTAATCTGCAATATAGCATTATTTAAGGCAATTTAGAAATCAAAAAGAGGCAAAAGAAAACATGCAATTATCCTATAAGATTGCATTGCAATTATTTAAAAAATAATTACTATTTTTTATTTTGATGGGAAATTGTGAGTCTGTGGTTATAATTAGATTTTCCCCCAAGGGAATAATATAATCTCTGTTCTATTGTATATTAACCTCTGATGACTGAAAAAGTATAGAGTCTAGACAAAGTGTAAGCTTACACTTGATAGTTGTCATGAAACCTCATTTTTGAACAACATGCCACAAGTATTAAAAATAAAAGTATCAGGACAAAAACAGGAGCTGTAGAGTTCAAATTGTGAAGTTAAGATAGTTACTTTAGTCTATCATTTTAATGATGAAAAATTCAGTTATTCTCAATTATACAATGCAGAGGAATTAAATATGGAAGGTAACTAAGATGAATGTATTAGAAATTTTCTCAAGATAGAGAACAGAAAAATGCTACTAGAGAGATCAAAAGAGTAATATTAAATAACTTATTTTCATTAAGTAGAGCTTTTTTCACATTCTAAAATACATTCACAGTCTTGCAGTAATATAGTCCTATAATTCTTTGCATGAAAAAGAATAAACAGATGTGTTCAACCAACCAAAATTCTCCTATCACTATATTATTTACTGGGTTTAGAAATGCATTTGAGCATGCTATCCTCTCTTAGCATTTTTCTCTATTTAACGTTGGAGTACTTACTCAAGAGTTTACTCAAATTATTTGAGAAACTGAAGAGAGGGTAGCTTCACACATTACTAGGTAAACTCCATAAAGACGGGGGCATTTGTCTAGACTGTTCAATGGTATATTATCAGTCCTTGGAAGAGCACCTAGCACAACAGAGTCTCTAAGTATATGCCAAATAAGTGAGATTTGTGTTGTTGCTACTTTAACAATCTAGTTAATTTTCTCATGCTGTTTTTCCCTTGGGACAAAAATTGCAGTTGTATTTCAAAATTTAAACTTAGTATCTTCACTGATTGAAATAAAAAACTTAACAAATGTGGAATTTGTTTCATGAAAATCATTAATCGAGTTGTAGTCATTCAGGTTAAAAATAGCTATTGTAGCAATGCAAACATATTCCAATAGTCTTTTTTTATTCAACAGAGTAAAAAACATTCTAAGAGTCTTTTAGTCAGTAGAGTAAAAAATATAAAACAGCGTCTACAGCAAGCTGTTAGTGATTAGTTCTACGGTAAATAAAATGCTATTTATACTTTGTATACAATGTATTTATAGCTTTTTTTTTAAAGTAACATGATTTGAGAATAAATTCTCTCTTCAGTATTAGTAACAAACTAGACACTTAAAAAAATTCTTACAAAAAGAACTTGTTCATACCACGGTTTTGATGAGTGTTCCCCAAACTTCAATTTACCAAATACCAATTATGTGTGATTCCTTATCAAAGTGTGGAAAACACGGTGCTTTAATCAAACATCAAAGAACTGAACTGCCCTGTGAATCTCCAAAGGGGGTAAATCACACAGTACTGAAAAGACACATTTGACAACAGAACATGTTTTTTTAGAGAGATGAATTATCTCATTAGACTAATGTTATAGCGAGGTTATTGTCAATGATAATGAACTGGTAAAATGAATTATTTTAGGAAAATATGCATTTTCAATTTTAGGAAATATGCATTTCAATGTACCTACATTATACCTGGTATGTAGGTATTTATAAAGAAGTGTTTTTTTATGATCATGATGTTGATTATTGCAAGACGGCAGGCATCGTGTGAACCATCCACCCTCATAAATTAAGACGGCCAACTACAGAGCGACATGGATTCTCAGTAAGTTTACAAGGATCTATTTACCCACGGCGTGCACAGTTTAAGTTGTAGGTTCTGGAATTTCTTCTTTGTTTTACATCATACACTGGCCCTTTATTCAGTTTAAAATAAAATGTGTAGGCAAGGGCGGGGGTGGCAGGAATTCTTTTCCACTCCTGATTTTTTTTCCACATGAAAAAATCCAGGCCGCGTTCTTTCTTTTGTCACTGAGGCCTACCAGTGGCCTAATATGAGTGACATGTTTGCATAAAAATACCTGTCTATACCTGGATCGACCTACTTTACATTTGTTTTTCTAAATGTTTAATTATTGTGGATGTATAATCATTGTATATTTTTATAGGGTACACGCGATGTTTTGATATAGGCATACAATGTGAATTAATTGAATCAGGGTAATTGAGACAACCATCACCTCTGGCAATTATCATTTCTTTTGTGGTAGGCATTCCAGTTCCACTCTTAGTTATTTTGATGTATACCCTAAGTTATTATTGATTATAGTCACTTTTGTGTGCTATCAAATATTGTGTATTCTATCATATCTAACTATAGTTTTATACCCATTAACCAACCCATTCTATCCACCCCCACTGCCTTTCCTAATCCTGGTAACCATCATTCTACTCTCTGTGTCCATAAGATCAACTGTTTTGCATATTTAGCTCCTACATGTGAATGAGAAATGTTAGTTCTATTTTTCTATGCTTGGTTTATTTCATTTTGTATAATATGTTCTTAAGTTCCATTCATCTTGTTCGAATAGCAGGATTTCATTTTTTTTATGGTCTTTTGAGGGGGATTGCATTTATTCTATAGATTGCTTTGGGTAGGAAGGATATTTTAACAATATTGATTCTTCTAATCCATGAGAATGAAATGCCTTTCCATTTTTTGGTGTTTTCTTCAACTTTTTTCACCAATGTTTTATAGTTTTCATTATAGAAATCTTTCACTTCGTCAGCGAAGTGTACTCATAGGCATTTTATTTTATTTGCAGCTATTGTGAATGTGTTTACTTTCTGGGTTTCTTTTTCTAATTGCTTACTGTTGACAGATAGAAAAGCTACCAATGGATTTTGTATTTTGCAGCTTTATTGAATTCGTTAATCACCTTCTAATAGTTTTTGTGAGGAGTCTTCTGGTTTTTCTAGACAGAAGTTCATATCACACTAACAAAGACAAGTAGACCTCTCCCTTTTGATGCTCATTATCTCTTTCTCTTGTGTGATGGCTCCAGCTAGGGCTTCAGTCAGTGTTGAATAACAGTGGTGAAAGTGGCATCCTCGCCTCGTTCCAGATCCCAGAGGAAGGGCTCTCAGTTTCTCCCCATTCAGTGTGATCTTAGCAGAGGATCTTTCACCTACATGTGTATAGCTTTGATTGCTCAATCCCATTTCCCCCAGCCCTTTTATTTTTCTTGTGGAATGATCTACAAAAAAGGGTTATCAATACAGAAATTGGGGCTGGTCCCAATGGGGAGACCTATGTTACCCTAGTTTCAGCGAGTAGGTAAATTTCTCTAATTCTGTAGCTGGTGTTAAGAAACCCACTTAGCTCAGGGGTCTAAGCTACGTCCTCCAATCCAGACTTTGTCTGCAACAATTGCAACATTTCAGTCTTCCATCTGGCTTCCCTCCTCCCTTTTATCTTATTTCATAGCTGGATGTGGGGTGTTTTTTTATCAGAGCATTAAAGACCCTTCCCATCTACTAAGGAAAAATCAACATGTAGGAATGACATATATTTTACTCCCTTGCCATTTGAAATAGATACAAGGTTACAAAATTATAGGTCATAAATGAGCTTATTTTCCACACCCTCCTTATGTAATTCTTAATATACTTAATCCTCGGTGTTTCACTTGGGGCCATAAAAAGTTTCTTGTGCCTTTTTGCAGCAGCACGGAGCATCCAACTGTGCTCATGTTCGTCCGTTAACAAGCAGATGCTGCGTGCAGTTTGAAGGTCTATTTCAGGCTTGTCATCGAATTCACTTTCTCTCGCCCTGTTTCCTTATGGTCAGTGGCATGCAGCTATGAGACAGTTGACCTGGTTGCGAACTGTAGTCAGTGACCCCAGAAGAGCGCCAAACTCACCAGCCCACACAGAGATCAAACTCAAGGCTTTGGCCTCATTAGTTCCATGATTCAACCAACTGAGTTAATTAACCACAGATGTACAATCATTAACCACTACTGATTCCACTTCTTCAAGACAAATTCTAAGGTATTTAGAATAAACATAGATGGGTAGTATTAAAACATGCTTGCAGAAGTGAAACTTCCCCTTGTCTTTTTTTTTATTTTTGCAACAATATGAATATTCTTGCAGTAACTACATAAAAGCAAAAAAGTGATACAGAATAAAAAATACACTGATACCTCCTACCTCCCCACACCTCCTGTCACACACATGGATGGGTGCGCAAATGCCCACTGATATTTGCAGGCTTTCCTGTAGATACCTGGTATTCTACAGTGACATCGACATGTTTGCAATCAGCTCCCTTTGTTTTCTTTACTAGTTTCTCTTTTTTATGAAGCAGTTCCTTCATCTCTTCCTAAAAATCTTCCTTTTTGCACACTGCATTTCAGTCACCCACCATCTGCCTTTTATTTCTGTTCTGTGCATCTTTCTATGACACAGTCTGATGGGGAAAAACATTATTACAAAATATATAATTTCTTAAAAAATAGCAACAAACATAATCTAGAAAAATAATTTTTCCAATAAAAATGACTACTGATAAGATGTCCTGATAAAACACATCCACACATCCTGTGCTTAATAGAAACCATAAGTAAGCAAATATGGAAAAATATTAAGTGGTTGCTTCCGTGCTCAGGGTGCCTGGAAGGCCTGGGCTCTATCCGTTAAGTGGATACTCAGAGGTGAAAGTGCCTTTTACTCTCAGAAATCACTTTTTCCTGTGATATTACCCCCTTATAATGAGATTTGTACCTTTATAATTTGTACCTTTTCCAGTTTAAGAAGTACATTTTTTATTTTTTAAAAAAAGTACTTTTTTTACATTCTCTCAATAAAAACTAAGCTATAATATGGATACTTTTAACTTATGAAATTTAACTATACTTTCTCATACTGACTTTTGTATTCATCTGAACTTTTCTCATAGAACTCAGTTATTTAAATAAGCAATTTTCAGATATACTTTATGTCACTATGCAAAGTAAGAATTTCATATCTCTAGATTGAATATATACCAATTGTATTAATTCAGCGCAATTAGAATTTGTAAGAAGTGTACTTATTTTCCAGCTTTATGTGAAATAGCCACTTCTTTCTTTCTGTTTATTGTCATGTAATATAATCAATCAATCTTGGTCTTTGCATTGATTTACTAATTTAATTATGTTTTACATTTGTCTGTTCAATCATGCTCATTTTCTGAAGTAGTCATGGTGAATATTAAAACATTTATTGAAGTGCAACGCCTGTGGCTCAGTGAGTAGGGTGACCACCCCACATACCGAGGGCAGTGGGTTCAAACATGGCCCCAGCCAAACTGCCCCCAAAAGATAGCCAGACCTTGTGGTGGGGGCCTGTAGTCCCAGCTCCTCGGGAGGCTGAGGCAAGAGAATCGCCTAAGCCCAAGAGGTGGATGTTGCTGTGAGCTGTGATGCTACAGCACTCTACCAAGCATGACAAAGTGAGACTCTATCTCTAAAAAACAAACAAACAATGAAAAAAACCCATTTTTTGAAAACTTCCATATGGAACATTTATGTTTAGGGTTGTGAAGCCTATGATACCTTCCTTCCCATCCCCCAGGACCCTAGGACAATTTCACTTCTTCCTACGGGATGTTCTCATCTAAACTACTTAAAGCTTTCTCTTCATCAGCAAAATTTGTTGGTTTTGGGTTTTTTTTCCCCCATTAGGTAGGGAGTTTCTACTATGATAATTATGTTTTAATTATCACCATACCTGCAAGAAAGAACAGACATACTGGCCAAAAACAATGAAGTCTCTATCTAGTCAAAATACATTCTCCCCTCAAGTTTTGTTGGGTATTTTAGAGACAAAGATGATTAGGCTATCTGTCATGATCAGACCTAAGTTCTAAAACAATTTTTCTTTGAATTGTTTTAGAGAAAGTGATGTTTTTATCCTCCCCTTTTAAAAAATGAAAGTGCTACATTGCTCAGAGCAAATTACTAGAGATATTCAAGTGTGGGCTCCAAATGACTTTCTAAAATAGAAGTTGCATCCACAGGGTTCAAAGTGCCCTATTCATACAATATTTCACTTACATCTCTAGAATTGCTCCCTGATCAACAGTATAGGGATAATTTGATCATAGCAATATTACCCATAAATATCTGTTATGCAAATGGCATTCTTTTCAGGAGATAAAACTAACAAAAATAGATAAAACTAACAAAAACAGAAAAACACAGTACTAAGTGGTCTAAATGTCCAAGGGAAAAAAGCATTATCAAAAGCAATCTTTCTCAGGTCACTCATTTGGATTACTTAATTATCAATTTATTGATATGAAGAAATCAATAGTTAAAACAACAAGACAAATGGAATCGACCAGGCTGTTACTAATACAATTTATGTGACTTTAATACATAAAAACCATCCTGTATTGACCTGCTTAGTCAGCTTAGAGGTGATACAACAGAAGTTAGTATACCATGGTTAAGGCTCTTTGGTCCAATTCTAAAAATGACAGTAGCAGCAGCAAAGGCAGGACATCTTTTCTTTTCCCTGGTCCATTATTCATTCATAATATTCATATCAGCATCCAGCTCACATCTTTGTCAAATGTGCTATTAGTCTGGACCCTGTGTTCTGACAATCTGCAGAATTAGTAAAAAGTTCAAAAGCCGTAATTGGCATAGGACTCTTTTACCATGGGAGCTGCTTACCTTCCATGCTATTCATGGTAGGTTGGTTCTGTTGCTTGGTAAATGGCATTAACAAAGCTACTGGGAATGATACTGTGTGTCAGCTGCCTCCTATTAGATGGACGTAGAGCTTTCACTCCCACGCCCTCCACTGGCTCACTTATCCTTCCCAACAATCTCAAAGTCTCAGCTATTATTTATGATGGGGATGAACTGAGAACATGTGTTTGTTTCAGCAAATTCTACTGCCACTGTTGGAAATAATTCAATGTGCACGCTCTCAGTGGATAGTAGTGCTATCTTTGTATAAGCAGGACAAAGGAAATTTTTAATAATACCTTTAAGGGAGAGATAAGAAATGCATTAATGGCAACATATTTTGCTCACAGAGCTAAATCAACACCTGTCAGACCAAATATATGAGGGTTGCTAAGAGATTAAAAAAAAAAAAATTATATATATATATATATATATATATATATAAAATGTTATAATAAATTAAATGCCTCAGGTCAGGTGTCCTCTCCTTTTACATGGGCTCTAATTGCCACCACCTGAAGCTAAAAGCTTATCACTTACTTCAGCTTATCACTCACTTCGCACGTGCATTCCTGGAAATGTCCCCTTTGACTTTCAAGACTGCAGTCTGCCTCTGGACTGTCCTTCCGTCCTCCAATGGATGCTCATAGATGGCATATCACTTCCAGACTAATCAATTTCAAATGCTGCTTTCATTATAACTCTGCTTAAAAAATCAATTACGGGTCCCTATTTCAGACCACACTGAATATAAATTTTTCTATCTAGATGTCAAAGCCATACAGAAGCAGTTCCCATCATTCTCATCTGAACGTTTTTACTGGGAATTACCAAGAAATACTTCCAGGTTGACTTCTCAATGTCTCATCAAAGGTCGTACCCATTGGAAACTGCATTCTTTCCTTCAAGAAATTCCCCTCAGACATAATACGCTCCACTTTTCTCCTAGTTTCACTAGTAAGGTTCTACATAGTCTTCCTTATTATAGTCTTAATGTTTCCACAAGGAACTTGCTCATTATTGTCACCATCATTCGGCCCCTTTGCCTCTCAACTCCAATCGCCCTAATAACACTTCCTGGTAAAATGGCTTTTTATAATTCAAGATTCTTTCCTGTGTTTTAAAGATATTTACATAATTACACCAAAACATATTTTAGGAGAAGTGCTATGTTAATTACTTCAGTAACTTTTACGATGACAAAAATGATATTAAAATACAGCAGGCACTCAAAAATTATCGATCAATTATAGTGCATTTCCACAAGCAATAAAAAATAGAGCATTATATTCTTACCTACTTCTGAATCCATAAAGCATTTTCATCTTGCTTTTCCAGTAATGGATGTGGTTTTCAAAATATAACAAAAAATATTGTTTTTGCCTTGAAAGTTAAGATGTGTCACAAGGTACCACAGGAGGTAAAAATCTTGTCCATGAAACTTTTGAATTTCCATGCATGTACGTAGCACAATATTTCAGAACCATGAGAAGACATGAAAATAGTCAATTTCTGCTAGCCTCAAAGGGTTAACCTATCCCCTGCTCAAAAAAATGTGGAAACCAACACTGCAACACTACACATCACTTAAAGCTTTTGCTACCTCCCCAAAACTCAGCACGACTAAATTAATAAATACAAAAAGCTTGACAATAAATTTACCTTTAAGAATTCATTATTAAAATATTATTTTTGTATACTGAAAAATTTTATTTTCTTTTTGATTCTTTTCTTTTTTCTTTTTTAAATTAAATCATAAACACATAGATCATGTATACCTTAATACATTTATTTTAAACCAAATAAGGTAGCAATCTTTTTCAAGCTCAGTAATAACAATGCCACACAGATCAATGGTGATGAGTTTTTATTAAACTGCACTCAGGGGTAGTAGATAGATTAATCATTTTAGAAGTATTTTGTCCTTTTCACAAATAATCAGTATATTATTTTTTCTCTGCATTTCTTTAAATGCCACTTATGCTTTTAGAAAGGAGCTCCTATAGAATTCATGTAGATTTTTTTAAGACTTTTAAAGACGTGACATTCTAAAGTCAAATGGTACAAAACTTCCATTTTGTAAACACTTCTTTAAAAACACAGTTATCTCTGGTTAATTATCTCAACCAACCAAAATAGCAAGTAGAAACTCTCCTGGATAGATTTCTAATTTTTCTGGACCTCATTATTCCCTTACATTCACAGAGTTCTATCCTGTTTCATCTTGCTTAACAATCTAATGTACCTACTCAAATACCTTTGCATATATATTATTTTTGAAGAGTGAGGCATGATGAATATTGATATTTATGTGGCTAATAGTCTCATACTGATAAGTGATATTTTGATAATATTGATGATAGATATTCTATTATATGTCTAACAATAAAGTAGTGAGATGCTAGGTACTCTGAAAGGAAACACAACTAAAGAGATTCTTCAAACAACATAAAAGGGGGTGGGAAATATGAGCACTTGTATGAAATTGAATGGAAAGGTACAAGTCACATGATGATTAAGGGAAACTAGCGACATGTGTTTTTCTGGTATAAGTAATATAAATGAATAAAGTAAAGAGGAGAGCTATAATAACCAATTTATTCCTTTTTATGTGGTCATTTTAGCATTGTAGGAGTATTTCCAGAAGGCTGATATTTTTTTAAATTCAAATAAAGCATTTTTAAAAACAAAAAAAAACAACTAAAGGGGTGTTTATTTCTTCATAGAATACAGAGTGACTTTATCTTTTCTATAAATTTATTATGTAGAAAACTCAGAACACAGAAACAAATGAAGAAAACTCAGTCCAAAATCATCAATCTCAAATAATGTCTTCCTTTTATTTCTTCAAATTACTATTGTTATTAAATTTAAAGTTGTATTCTTATTTTTCCTGTCCTTAATTTTATAAAATCATTTATTTCTATGTTACCATTAGACAGGTTATACAACTATTTCTGTTTTATTTGCCTTAAGAAAAGCCTACATGATTCACCACGCAATGTGTAATAGTCTCCTTTCTTCACCTATGTTCAGGTCAGCATCCTTTTCATGAAAGCCCAAGTTCAGGAAGATGAGCGGATCCATTTCCCTGGAATTGACTACACCCAAATCATCCCTTAAATAAATTAAAAGTACTGTGGCCTCAAACTCAAATCAGTGACTTAAGAAACTAATGAGTCTTCTTCCAGCAATATTGCACATAATTACATTTGTGAATTCCATTTTATGAGCTCTATTTCATACTCTCCTCACATTAAGAAGGGCAATGTTTAGTTTTATCTTATGAATTCAGTTACCATTTCCAAGTGTCAAAGTAAAGAGGATGGCAACTTGGCCAAAAGACATCATCCTTTGAAAGTAGTAAGAGCCAACCTCACTGCCACAGTGTCTGAATGAATGCTCTGTTCATTTGAAAAAATTTTTTTTATTTGCTTTACTTTAGTTAGTGAGTATCCTCTATTCCTGTATAAGAAGGCATTTCTGTGATTAAAGCATACATATGCAATGCCAAAACTGCCAATCAAAAAATTAAAATATTTTTGGCAGATTACATGTTATTTTGGTTTTGGCTATAGAATGGAGACACAAAGACCCCTTCAACTTAAGTTTTGATGTACATTGTGTGGCTTGAACTAATTTGGTTTAGTGCCATCCAGCCAGATGGGGTTTCTATTCTATTTAATTCCTCAGTGTTTTCTATATTCCAAGACTCCAGAGCATATTTCCTATAAGATATCTCATTTTATTAATGAAATGAAAGTAATCTGTAGTTAAACGAGATAAAATACTAGAGATACATAATGTAAAGATGGAAACTGTTGCTTCTGGAGAAGGAGAGAAGAATTGTAATAATCAGTATTTGCCAAAGGCAAGGGTATATAGATAAACAACATTCCACATTGGTACTGAGAATTACCTTAGATGGAAGTGATATGCTGAAGACATTTACTCAAATTTCATGTGATATAGTTTCATACATAATGAAAGTAGTGAAATCAGGATGATAGTCCTGAAATGGTTGAACAATTTTATCTAAATACTTCCTCCAATTAGCAGAGGTGTAAGATGGTTGGGAGGTCTAACCATTAGATTCAAGCATGTAGACGTAAGGTAGGATAAAGCAAAGAAGGTGACGGAAAAAGGAGAAAATTAAAAGAGAACAGAGATCAAAGAATAATAGAAGCAGGAGACAATCTGATTAAAAAGAGAAATGTTGTCATGAAGGAAATAGAAGCTTACAACACAAAGCACTTAGGTTTCGCAAATTTCATTGTTGCTTCAAATGGAAGTTGTAGCCAAAAATCAAAGTTTGAATGGTTGAAAAGCCAACCTATGAGGCTTATGATTTAATTTCAGATTCAGCTTTGCCTCATTTTCTAGCAAGGAGGTTTTCCTTTTTCCCTTTTTAAAACAGAGTCTTTGATCTCTTGCCTTAACAAGTCTGGTCAATATGTAAAGAATCAAAATCGCGAGTGCTAATTCCTCTATTTTGTTAAACCAAGTATTAAACATTGTGCTATTTGTGTGGTCTAAAACTATCAGAATTGAATCTTGTATGACTGAAATGTTTGAAGATTCTGGAAAGAAATGGCCTAGTCAGGAGGCCACACTAATTTCTTGCCAGAAAGTCATTTTATTTGTTTTAGCTGAATACAGCTGAATAATCTACAAATATCAGTTTTCTGTAGCAGAGAGTTAACTAATAATTACATTTAATAAATCAAAGTCATTGATAAATGTGGATCCTATTAATTCAGCATATGGTTTGAGAAACGTACACTACTTTCATTCTAAATTCATCTAAACCAATAACTATACTTTCTTTTATTCCACTATCATTAATTAAGAAGCACTCAAAAATTCAAACTCAACATACACTAGAGGTATAGTAAATCTATTTCAGAATTACTTAGAAATACTGAAACTATTAAAAATTTCTGGCAATTTTTTAATATATTGCTCATATAATTTGCCCTACCACTGGTATTACAAGAAGGACTACACAATTTTCTGATTATTGGAATACCACAATTTGCATCACAATTGGGTGGAAATGCTGTGCTAAGTAAACTATAAGTACACATATAAATGCAAATATAAACATAAATATCTAAATATATATCCAAATGAGATAGATGATATTAACAAAAAAAACCCCTTTGATTTATCTTTTAGTTTTCATGTTATATTCATAATCACAAACCAATAGAACTGATTATCAAATCACCTGGTCTATTTTTCTATCAATTATTTACTTGTAAATTGAGTGTATATGTAACTATTATGTTCTCAATTTTTTCTTTGGGGAAAAAACATGTTTGGATGAAAGGAAAGCAGATTATCAAAAATAAAGCACATGTATCCCAAGAATGCTACAAAAATGAAGAGGGTCTAATGACTACTCTTTGGTGACAGTTATGCAAAATTAGTCTGCATAATTTTTTAATTTAATTTAAAAGAACATTTGCGTAGAACATAAGCCCCATATTAAATTGTTTGGAATAATTTTAATTGGTTTAAATACTTATTATCTATACATTTTGAAGCTATTTTTCAGCTAGAAAATAGCTAGAGAAAAATTTTTCTGATTTCAGAGAAAAATTAGAAAAATGTTTCTAATTTCAGAGAAAATTTTTCTGGCAGCCAAAATCTTATAAACTTTTCTGATATACAGACGTGAGATTATTTTAAACCATAAAACTTTAAAGAAGTCTTATTGTTTTGGAATTAAACCTGACAATGCCAAACATGCATTCAAAGGTCTTTTAAAGTGTCCCTTCCTCTGCCACATTTGTCTCTCTCTCCCTCTCCTGCTCTTCTGTCTTCCATCATGGGATGACCCCGTAAGGCTATCAAGGCTGGAAGCTGGCACATTGTCCCTGGAGCTCTCAGTCCGCAGAATGGCAAGAAAATAAATTTCTGGGCAGTACAAATTACCCGTGCTATGGTATTCTCTTATGGTAGCACAACAAAGACTAAGACAGGATTTTACATAAATGTTATGGTGTAGTTACCAAACATTAAACCATAGTTTGGATGATGTCCACTGGTAAAAGCCAGGGAAAACATTATAAGGGGCAGAGGATTGGAAATTAGACCTGCTGGCCATAAATACAGGGTGTGTGAGGAAGAGTTGGGAATGGAGAAAGGCGAGCAGGACGAGGATGTAGAGGATAGTAGCCTGGACCATAAATTTGAAATTTATTTTATGGGTAACTAGAAATTATTAATATTCTCCATACAATGTGGTCAAAAGTACGCTAGGGGGAAAGCATTGTGGTAGAGTGGATGAGAGGCAGAAAATGGAGAGGCAGGAACCTGGAAACTATTGCAAAAAGTGATATGAAACATTTTTAAAAGTTGTTAACGTGTGTAAATGTAAGAAATATAGCTAAAGATGAAAGTTACAAATTTTTCATTCATAACTAATACCAAACATTAAACATAATGGGAGTTTCTAATATTGGCAAGAGAGAAGTAAATTTGGAAATCTTGCAATTTCCTTGTAAGGTAATGGAACTATAACAAAAATACAATTAAAAAGAAGAAGAAGAAAATCAGATATCTGACCCATTTGCCTATAATTTTTATGAAGAGAACATTTACTTTTCCTAACACAATTTATTATCAAAAGTGTTCTTAAATTTTTTTCATAACTTTCATGAATATATAAATTCCTTATTTTAAGCCTAAAATGTTGAAAGCATTTATATCTAATGTGTTCCTGACATTCTTCTTTTATGCTTATGAAATTCTAAGCTGGAAGAATCCATTAGTAATTGACTTTAAGGTTTTAAAAACATTTCTCTTTTGAAAGCCTTTCTCATACTCTTAATATCTATTGGCCATACACAGGTAAGAGTTTGACATGGCTCTGTCTGGACAAGGAAATGGAAGGGAAGAGGAGAGGGGAACTGGGGGATTAGGTGGGGGTTCAGGTTGATAAGGGATCTACCAATTCAGAGTGCTCATGAATAATCACTGGTCTTCAAATTATCTCAAACAATAGTAGGTTAGATTTGCTTGTGAGGCAAAATGTTGGAAACATTTAATGTTTAAAAAAGACTATACCTAACTGTTATGAAAGTTAGAGGCTTTTACGTGTTTGTTTATGGCTTAGGCATGGCTTGACATATGTATTTGAAAATGACAATTTTGATAAATGATAAAAATATGGTATAAATTTTTCTGACAGCACAAATTAGGAAAAGACTATTGTTAAATTAAGTAATTAGATATTATCTCCAGTTTTGTTAAAAGTTCATTGATTTGGATACATAATCTCAATAATGAAATAGAGTAAACCTAAGTGTAATGAATCCTAAAATTCTTCAAGACTGAAATTAACTCAACTTTGTGACATTAAACCTCATAGTCCCTTACTAATTTAATATTGATCTAATAGACACCTCACTAATGCTTAAAGTCTAATTAAAAATTAAACATTAGGGTAACTAAAAATTTGGCCTCGAATATATAAGATTTAATAACTACCTAAAACTTATTTAATTATCAAGGAAAAATACACTTCTCAGAAGTATGTTTCTTTCTGTGGTCATTTAAGCTTGCTCTAAGATGTTGTTTTAAAGTATTGAAAACGAAATAATTCTTTTTTCTCAATTATGCTAATTCATGTGAAGGTGACATTAAATATAATCGGAGTTAAGCAATATGTTGTTAAGGTTAAATATTTAATTTAGTTTTGCTCCCATTTATTTTTATGTCATTGGCATTCTTTTTGATGAGCTAATGCAGGAAAATATTGCTCAGGCTGGGTTAGATCATCGAAAACTTCCAACTTTGGTAAGGCTATTTTGCTTCAAGCAAGTTGGGTGCTATAAAATTACAAAAAAACAAAAAAAATGGTAGGAAGAAGTGGGATCCTAAGTATTAAGAAAACTTTGATCATGTTTCTGCGCTTACATTTCAGCTGTACTAGGTTGAACATTTGTGAATCACAACATAAATCAAAATTTTAAAATAAAATTGGCAGAAATATGACAAATATCAAAACTTGGGTGCTCTTCTTTTTATTTTGGAAAGACATTTCCTTCTTTGGATCCTGTCTTTCAAAAGATAAGAAGACATCTACTAAGGAATTTGTCTCGAAATATTGAAAGGCATTACAATGACAAGTGAGACTTTTGTTACATCAGGCCTACATTTATAATTTTATATAATCTACTGCCTCACCACAGTTTCAAGCTCTGCTCACTTCTTGCTACAAACATACTACTCATCTCTTCTATTTTCATTAATGAATTAACTTTCATCTATATCTTTACAGTGATTATGTAGAAATCACTGTCTCCAGCTTGGGTTTCTCTCTAAGAGATCATATTTGTCTATTCAACACAGTATACTCACAAAGAAAATGAATATATGCCACGCACAGCAACATCTCAACATGTTCATATTTGAACTCATCATCATTCCCCCAAACTTGTTTTTGTTTGCATTCATTTATTGGCACCTTAGTCTACCCAGCCTTTCTTGTAAACTTTTGGGAGTTAGCCAAGATTTGCAACTTGTGCTAACCTCCCACACATGAATGGGGAAGTACTGTCGATTTCATATTGAAATATATCTCCTGACTAACCTCCTCAACTTCACCGTCTCAATCTTCTCTTCTTAAACCATTCTCTTCCGCCTTGCCACTTCTTCCTTCATCGATTTGTACAGCTCTCACAGTTGCCAACACTTCCAGAGATAAACGGAAATTGAAGTTGGCCCAATTCAGATCCATTCTTAAATTTAATCATCTGTCCTTTGTGTCATTAAAATTTAGTTTGCAGTTGTTATCATTGCAGGCAAATTCCTTGCAACCTGACATAGTTCTATTCATGTTGCCCCTCCCCCACGTTCCCATCACATTTCAAACACACCATATTGTTATTCCTTGAGGGTGCTTTTCCTATCATTATTATTTGTTTGTGGTGCCTGGAACTCCCTTATCCATTTTGTCAGTGGGCCTCACTCTTAAAATCTCTTCCTTCATATTCTCTCCACCAGCAAGCCACACCTTAAGCTTTTGCCCCAGTATAATCACAGAGGAGATTTTCTTCTGTGCTCTCAGATCTGTGTGCGTCTGTCTGAGGACAGGCCACTGACTTGTGAGTATTGAATCTCTAAAGCCTGTTACAGTGCCTACTGCACAGTATGTGCTCAATGCTCATGTTTTAAACACATAAATGAATGAATTTTTTGATAGATAAAAATAAATGATGGGAGGCTTTATGAATTTGGGTTGTTAAATATTTTTGACTTTTAAAATGCTGTATTGTGACTGATATCTATATATTGCATTCTGAACATTTTAGATATTTAGAACATTCAGATATTTAAGTGAGATGGACCACTAAAACTCAATATCTATTTTTACTGACAGTGTAGGAATAAGGAGAGGGCATCATCACGTAAGTTTTGTCTACCTCTTTCATAAAAGATAATCCATCCGAGTAACTTGAGATAGTCTTAATTTTTATGAGCACGGCCTGACCAGTCTGGTATTTCCATTAACTGGGCTGAAAAAAAATTACTGAGTAGGTTTTATGTGTAAAGTATTTGTGAAATAATGATGACTGTGCCATTAAGATCTTGGTTCGTTAAAATCTTTAGGTTTGGAATTGGTATAGACAAAAGCTAAGACTGTGGTTGGGGACAAAGAGGTAGATCTTTTTTTTTTTTTTTCCCATTGGGTCTAATCCTTTTGACTTTCACTGCAAGTGTTTGAATTGTCGGGAGACTTAATCTTCACAATACTGACTTAAATACAAAGAAGTAAGAGGATATTTGGCCACTTATGAGATGCTCAAAGGTTACTGTTGACAAGACTGAGTCACTGAGGTTTGTTGTACAAAAGGAATGAAAGGTAACTCAACCATCGCATGATGATTGTGAGACGGGTGCTAACTAGTTAACCATTTTATCTTTCCTCAGTGTGTTATTCTCTAATATAGAGGCTTATACAATGTTAGTTTTCTATATTGTGAAACATACTTTAAGTGTCTTTATATGGAACCACCAAAAAAGGAAGTATACCCTTTTCAATAATGGTAGAACATGGAAATATGCCCAAAGCAAGGAAATGTAGAAGAGTAAGGCGACTGCAAAGGTAAATCAGACAGTAAAGTTATTTTTCCTCAATAATGCAGGTAATTGGCAAAAGCAGGCTCAGCATGTAATTGGCACAGTTTCTTCTTTAGTCGTAAAGACATATGATATTTTCATATCTCTGGGACAAGCTTTAAGCTATAGCTTTCTCTGTCTGTGGTATATTTTGAAATAGGAAACAAATTACCAGAGTTTTGAATGATATATTCAGGCAATAATTAATTTGACATCAATAAATGTGAAAGTGAACTTTTACATGACCTAATCCACACATAAATGGCACAGCAAACTTTTGCTATATATGTGTACCTGCATAACTGTATATGAAATACATGTATACCTTTTTATAGTTTTTATCTTTTCTTTTCATCAGCAGACATCTCAAATTTATTGTCTAAAACCAGATTCCTTTTAAAAATCTCTTTCTACTTTCTAATCATTACTTGTCCTCCCATATATCTTAGCTCAGTTTAGATTACTGTCATTCATCTAAAAACACAAGTGATAAATATGGGAGTGCCCAAGTTTTCATCTTTTCAATTCACCGAGATGTACCACTTCTCCTCCATCATCTATTAACTGAGAAGTTACACTGATTTTATTTTATTTTGCTTCATTTTATTTTATGTTGCCCTGGGTAGAGTTCTGTGGCATCACAGCTCACAGCAACAGCCAACTCCTGGGCTCAAGAGATTCTCCTGCCTCTGCCTCCCAAGTAGCTGGGACTACCACAACGCCCCGCTATTTTTTGGTTGCCAGCTGTCATTGTTTTTTGGTGGGCCAGGGCTGGATTCGAACCCATCAGCTCAGGTGTATGTGGCTGGCACCCTAGCTGCTTGAGCCACAGGCGCCGAGCCACCCTGATTTATTTTCAAAATGACTCCTAAATCATGCATCATGAGCTCTCCCCAATTTCCTACCCCTTCCTTTATTGTTTGATGTTAGGTCTTCATCTTCCCTTGCCAAGTCTAGCAAAATATCCTCCTCGTCATGTCTCCATGTCTGTCCTACTTCCCCTTTCCCTAGTCACCAAGGATCAAACCACAATACAAATCTTAAAATGTCCCACTCTTGTAATGTACAGATAAAGGTAGGAGCTTTAGTATCGCAGGGGGAAATCTCTGTTATCTGGGTTCCACTTATATCTCTGTGCTCAACTCACCACTTCCTTTTATTCCTCCACCAGGGAATTGCAAATCTGTCCTTTCCTTCCACTTACTAGGCTGCTTTGTACTTCCATGCCTAGTGCCTCTTGCTAGAGTAATTTAAACTCTAGCTTGCCCCCCAACTCTAATTAAATTGTGCATTCATTCAGCAAATATTTATTCATCGCTAATAATATACTGCCTCTGAACTGCTCACTGATCATCCAGTCATGCCCATTCTCCATCCTGCTTGCAATTTAGTCCCTCAAGAATATTCGTGGGACTCATTTCCCCTGAGAAGATTTGGTCTCTACCCTTACTTTGTGCCAAAATAATACCTCCTAAAATATCCGAATCAACTTTATTAAAATCTTGTTTGCTTGTCTGTCTCACTCAAAACACTGAGGTCATTTTAGGGCTACTTTTTGTATCCTAGTCTTCTCTTCCTTTCCTGAGTCCAGTGTCTGGTGTATGACGGTTGCTTTATAAATATGTTTTGGATTGATCAGAATGTTATAAAGATTGAAGGTCGCCAATGTAAATCATACTTAAAGCAATCATACAGAGGATGCCACAAAATGTGTACCAGAAACTATTAACATTGTACTATTCAATATATACTGATAACAAAAGATGAATACGAGTCACGCTGACCACCTCTTGTAATGGCAGAAGTCAAACCTGACCTGAGTATTACAAATTTAACAGAGATTTTTCCTTTCTTAAAATGTTCCCACATTTTTGGTATCTTCTGTAGAGTTTCTTCATCACATTTTTGTATCGAATCATAAGCTTTCACGTTTACTTCAGGCTCCCAAGGAGGGAGTAGAAATTACACTTGTGTTAGACCTGAGAGAGGACTTCCTCAAGCTCCCTAGGAACTCTAAAGAAGAAGGAAATCCATAATCCACGACTTAGTCGAGGTTCCTCCTTTTATAGTAAAGAAAGTAGCTAGGATCAAGGTCATCCAGTTTCATAAACTTATGCACATTCCTGAGCACATACAAATTGTACACACATACACATCTGTGTGCCCCCTTATGTACAATACATATGCACGCACACACACTTGTATGCACCTCCGTGTACATGACATATGCACATGCATAGAGCACACATGCACAAACAAGCATGTACGTGCATAGATAAGCACACAAGAATGGTCATGCATGTGCATGCACACAAGTGCATACATTCACATACATGTACACATACGTGTACTCTCACATTTCCTTATAGTCGAGACTGATCGTTCCCATTCTTCAAGTTTCTGGTCTAATCTCACCATGGCCTACACTGCTGATATTTACCCCACTCTACTCTGGTCTCCCTGAAGCAATGGAGAATGGTCGCAAACTGTGATAAAGGACTGCATCAGAATTTTTCAACCCATTATGAATCAATTACTATGAAAAGTACAATGCAAATTAATAACCAGTTCAACGTAATAAAAATAGTGACATATAAGAGCATTTTAAGATCATTAGATTCAGCAAAAATAGAATTATTCTGTCAAAATGCTCAGCAAGTTTCTAAATTCTTTTTTTTTTTTTTTTTTTTTTTGAGACAGAGCCTCAAGCTGTCACCCTGGGTAGAGTGCTGTGGCATCACAGCTCACAGCAACCTCCAATTCTTGGGCTCAAGCGAGTCTCTTGCCTCCGCCTCCCAAGTAGCTGTGGTGCCCGCCACAACGCCCGGCCATTTTTGGTT
>CAUYON010146890.1:0-14329 GCA_963573935.1 Arctocebus calabarensis
GCGCCTGTAGTCCCAGCTACTAGGGAGGTTGAGGCAAGAGAATCACTTAAGCCCAAGAGCTGGAGGTTGCTGTGAGCAGTGTGACGCCACGGCACTCTACCCAGGGCGATAAAGTGAGACTCTGTCTCTACAAAAAAAAAAGTAAGTAACTCCAGGAAGCCATGTCCTCCAATATCTTTCATAGGGATACCTTTCTAAACTAATATAGGGCAGCACCTGTGGCTTAAAGGAGTAGGGTGCCAGCCTCATATACTGGAGGTGGTGGATTCAGATCTAGGCAACTTTGGCTTAGGGTGTTTTTTCTTTTTTGCTTTCTCCTTTCTTCCTCCCCACTTCCCCCTTTCTTACCTTCTTGTCCTCTCATCTGTTTCTTTCTCCCTCCTGCCTTTTCCTCTCCCTCTCCTTCCCTCCCCTCTCCCCTCTCCTCTGCCTCTCCACTCCTCTCCTTTCATTATTTCATTTAACAAAAAGATGGTCCCACCAATATTGGCAGAATGAGACCAAGCTACCTTCTTTTTACAGGTAAGAAAGTCAGTCTTTCTGAGGGCCACTTGCTAAATGCACATGTGAAACTTGTGTTTCTCACACAGCTATGTGAGTGCTAAGTTCCTGGTTACCCAGTTAGTTTGTTATCTTTATGTTGTTTTGGATGACTGATGGAGATGTAGATACACACACATGTTGAGTGTGCATTCTTTGTAACAAGAATGTTATGTCTATCTATAATAGAGAGAATACCTGTTTTACTTTGATGAGAAAAAAAATGACCTGTGCCTGATGATCAAATACAGTCTCTGCCAGTTCTGTGGTTTAGACCACACAGCACTATCAGAATAGAAGAAGGGCACATTTGTATTATTTCCCACAAAGGAACTGTGAAAATGGCCCATCTTACAGAAGCATGCCCTCAATCCCCTTTGATATTGACATCATTACTAAAAGACCCAGCAGACGGCCATGGGGAATGTGCACACAGCAGCATGGTCCATATTGTGAGAAACCCATGTTCATCAGGCCCAAGGACACACAAAAGGGAGCGCACAATAACATTTAGGTTTTTTATGTTTCCTACAATTACCCAGGAAGAAGCAGATTCTTCTTGCTTGAAAAACATGTCTCTCTAAATCTTCAGTATGAAGAGGATTTGTTCTCCGAAGCAGAGAAGAGGAGCTGAATCTGATCCTGATCTCAGAAATACTGACTTTGCAAGGATGGGTGGGGGCCTGACAAAGGAGATTAGGACAAGGAGGGGGAGTACTGAAGTCTAACGCATGCAGTGAGCTGCACGTGCAGGTTACAGGAGTCACGAAGGCCTGTATTAGGGCCCTATGGCTCCTATAACAAGTACCCACAAACAGAAATTCACTCCCACACAGTTCAGAAGGCTGGAAGGCTCTAGGAGAGAATCCATGGCTTGCCTCTGCCAACTCTCATCACTCCAATCTCTGCTTTTATTTTTACACCGCCTTCTCCTAGTGTGCTGCTCCCCTCTTCTGGTTCAAGTCTCTCTCTGCCTATTTCTTCTGAGAGCACTTGCCATTGGATTTAATGTCCCCTTGCATACTCCAGGATGATCTCTTCTTGAGATCCTTAACTTAATTATATCCACAAAGACCCTTTTTCCGAATAAGGTCAACACTTACAGATTCTTGGGGTTTGGATGTAGAGAGAACCTTTGGGGAACCACCACTAACCCATTTATGATGAAGGTTGAAGTTTTTGAGTTTTCTGCATGACTTTTTGACAAGCACCTAGCCTACCAGTATCTGTAGCAGTGACTAATTCTCTTCACCACATGATAACATATGCCCCCAAGAGGCAGACACATGTGAAAAATCAGACCTCAGCGATGACCTTTCGCAGTAGGATATAAATAACTCCCATGTTACTACCATATTGGAAAGTGAGGCACAAATGGGTTAAAACCACTGTAGGCCTCAGCAGGATAGCAGAGCTTGGAGGTGAGGAATCCTGTGTGAGAGGTCACGGAATGTCAGGAAGCTGGTGGTCACACACAAGGAAGAGAGCTCTGAAGGGGACACAAAAAAGGAGAAAAAGGAGACCCTGGTACCCCACTGGGAACCCAGACTTGGAGGGTGACCACTGCTAAGCCCCACTGGATGCTGAGCTGAGCCTAGGGCTCTCCTGTCTTAGTCAAGATGGTCTCAGGATGACAGTTCCAAGGAACCTGTTGGGGGACATTAGATTTATTCTTAAATAAAACCAGAGAAGTGGAGATAGCTGATCCTGATGAACATACCTTGGCTGGCCAACCCTCCTGGGTTTTATCTGTATCCCTCTGGGTAGTGGTCACCCGACAGAGATTGAGTACCTAGGGTAGCCATCCATGTAAAGCAGCGGTTCTCAACCTGTGGGTCACAACCCCTTTGTAACAATGAAATGATCCTGCATATCAGATATTTACATTACAGTTCATAACAATAGCAAAATTATAGTTATGAAGTAGCAATGAAAGTAATTTTATGGTTGGGGGTCACTACAACATGAGGAACTGTATTAAAGGGTTGCAGCGTTAGGAGGCATTAGGAAGATTGAGAACCACTGATATAAAGGGTCAGATCAGCTCTGCTACTTATAAGAAAAAGGGGCATCTTCCCCCACACATACATGTTCTGTGCCCCACACATTCCTGAGATTTGAGAAGTGTCATTCTCCTACCATTGTTTCCAGACTTTCTCCTGATCAGCTGTTCTAAGAGGTCTGGTTTCTTGACAGCCCCAGAGGACTCCCACACATGAATCATACTCTTACATTTTTCTCAGCTACCTGGAGGTCCAGCTAAGGTCCTCACTGCTAGCTCCCTGGCTAGTCATGCCTGCTGTTTCCCCAATTAAACTATTTTTAGCCCAATATTCCATGGTCTGACCAAGATGGTCTGAGCCAGGACCAGGATGTGACAGATCAGGCTTGAGGTTGGCTGTCTCCTGCTGGCTTTCAGCCTAAAGTTAATAGGGCAGGAAAATACATTTGGGCAGTAGAAAGCATGGTCCCATTTCCTCACACATGCTTAGAAGCCACTCAAACATTTCAGGGTAGTTGTGGCATAAATAAACTCATCACCAGACTGGTTTCTTTCCAGAACACGGGTTTATTTATCTGCCTGCATGTCTATTTAAAAGTCATACCCTGACTATGTCTCCAAAGGCTATGAAGTAACTTCCAGACCCCTGTGAGACTTGTGAGAAACCAAGAATAATTAACATTTAGAGGACCAGGGGGTCCTCATTTAGGTATTATACAGCCATTCTGACTGTACCTCCAAGGTTGATGGCAAAGATATCTGCCCTCATTAAATAGATGAGCACCTTTTTGACATTTAAAAGTTAATAAAGCTCTCTAGGTCCTCAAGGAAAAGAACGGTAAAATACAACTTGGGCATGAGTCACACTGGTGGTAGGAATGTGTGAAGTAGGACACCTTTGGATACCCTCGAGAACCCAGACGGTCACCTTCTGAGAACTTCACAGTCTCTGCGTCCCTGCGGGCTTCTTTATCCTAACTCCAAACCCCACTGACCCCAAATCTGACCCTTTGCTGTCCTGTTGCCACCACTTTCACAGTGTCTTCAGGGTCAGGGGCACTCTTTTTCCCAGGCTAAAGTCAATTGGAGGACTATCCACATGTCCAAGTACTAGAAATCATCATTACTCTCTGTGTAAAGCAAAGCCTCTAAAACACTTATTAAATAAAGGGGAAAGATTAGAATATTATCTAATTATCATGGCTTCTTAGATAGTTACTTTTTAGTAGATGAAAAGGACCTAACTTGTTCACTTTTGATAAGGTAGATGGGAGGGTAGGAAGAAAAGTGATGAGCTGGGGAAAGCATCAGGGTCTAAACAGCATGGCAACTGCTCAGGGGCTAGAGGGAGCCAGGACCATCAGGAGGGCAAATGATTCAACCTCTCCAGCCTTCAGTTGTCTCGTCTACAAATAAAGATATTAATAGCACCATTACATAAGATAATAGGTGTAGTATATTTGGCATTATGTCTGGCTTCTAAGAGCTGGAAAAAATGTGAGCTATTATTGTTGAAGTTAATAATGATAATAACAATAAAAACTGTAGTAATAGTAGTGGTACCCTAAGAAGATTGGGTTAAGTGGAATCAAAACAATCATTACATGAGAGGGTAAGGAATTAAATAGGAAAGTGGGGAAATGATGGCAACACCAATCTTTGCTATGTTATAACTTTGTCTGGGATTAGCTACAAGGGAAACATCCTGGCAGAGTGATTGCAGAGCCAAACATACAGGGACTCAAATCTTGGCTCTGTCACTTGATAACATATGACTTTAGGAAAGTTACTGCATTTCCCAAAGCCTTGGTGTTTTTATTTGTCAAATGAAAATCATAATCATACCCGTATGAAGGTTGTACAAATCACATGTATGGAGCACACATAATGTACCCAGTGCCCAGCAAATATGTCCTCTCCTGCACCTGGCCAATCTCTTTCTCCTTCATACTATGGATGGCAGACTGCAAAATGAGGGATCCATCTGGATGGGTGAGAAATGTGAGAATTAGCATTGTGGGTTCTTTGTTAAGAGAAGAAAGATGTCACTAGCTTCCTTCCACCCTCCTCCCACTGGGGGAGCTGATGCGATGTACAGTCGGGCTGCTAAATGTTAGAGCTCGCACCCGTATTTAGATACAGCATGTAGTGGAATAATTTTGAATTCTCTGTAATGTGCTGCCACAAAATGGAAACCATCCAGTGAAAAGGAGCACAAAAATAGGTCTTCATGGAAATTTAACTATGAACATTCTGGTTTTGTACCTTAACATAAATAAAATCTAAGTATATTCCTTCTGCCAAAAATTTAAAATAATTTTTAAAAGCTATAAATTTTCCATCATTACATCAAGATGTTTACTATCTGATCTGAGTTATATGAAAAGATAAGTCATCTGTGATGGTCAAAACAAGTTTAGGAACCCTTCTCCATTTGGAATGTAACCTTCCTTGCAGAAAATCTAATTACATTAAAAAAGAACTTTCAAAATCACCCCATTTCTATTCTCGACATTATTGCTTTAAGGTCTTTTCTTTTTCTAAATTTGTAGAATCCACTTCCTCTCATGCATTTCCATCTTAGTCCCCAGACTTTGATTTCTTTAAATGTTTTGAAATAGAACTAATAAGAATTTTGACATTTTAAGTACACTTTCTAAAAGCTCTCTTCTGATTTATATAACTATTACTGACTCTGGTCTGCAGTCATATGTCATTAGTTACTTAAATGTTTTCTATAATTACGTAAATTACATTGACAGCTTCCAGTAGGGTGCTTACATGTTACTGTTTGTCATTTGCAAAGTCCTGAAATGTATCAGATAACCGTTTTCAAATCAAACAGCTGTCAAGGAGTTCTTGCTGACTTGTTGCTTTCTTTGTCTATAATACTGAGTCCACTGTTTGTATCAGAAGCTCTTATGTAAATACATTCTCTCTTTTCTCCCCCTCTCCCCACAGACTTTTTTTTCCTGTCTTAATGATGAGCAACTGATGCTCATTGACTTTGAGGAGTCCATGGTCAGATAGAGGGAAAAGGGGTCAGGCGCAGGTCAATAGATTATTCCAACACATGTGGTAGATAGGTATTGTAATAAGGGTACAAATAGCAGCTACGACAGAATGGCTAACTGCTCAGATGAGCTCAGAAAGCTCCACAAATAAGGGATCTCTAATCTTGATTTTGAAGTATCAGTGAAAGTTTGATGAGTGAAGAAGTGGGGAGAAAAACCTCTGAGGCAGATGCACAGACGGAGGCCTGGCTGGGAAAGAGGGGGAGTTGTAGATGCCTAGGCCATGGGATGCAGGCACCCAGGCACTGGCCAAGACTGGAGACCTGGGACACATTGGGAATTATGTGTGAAGGTCTTGAAAACCATACTAGGCAAGGAAAAAAACAGTTTTTTTTTTCTATAAAAGGGGTGATGAGATCCAAAATTTCAGAACATAATCAACAAGGTATAAAAGGCAGTGCATATCCTCTTTGCTTTAAACAGCCTAGGATGATAATTCTTTCAAAATTGTAGAAGGAAAAATAATTGTCCTCCATTCCAATTATGCTTGGTTCACACAGAAAAGCATCCAATTGCTGTTAGGTGGCTCACAAAATGCTCCAAGCAATTTCTAGAGGCATTTGAAGAAAACATTATAATAAATATGGCAAAACCTCTGCTTAACAACCCAAAGCCCCAAGAAGGACTGTGGTCAACCACACTTCTGCACAATGATGCGTAGTGACGTGGTCCTGCCACAGTCTGCTGTGTCCCCACATGGGGACCTGTTCTCCTGCTCCTCTGCCGTAGTGTGATGTGAGGACACTGCCACGCCTCTGACAAATCTACAGATGGGGATATGGCCTATCAAGCTTCTGCCATATCCATGTTTTATGGTGGTCAGACCATTTGATGTGGTTAAGAAGGAATACCTGAGGCTAGGTGTTTTATAAAGAAAAAAATTGTCTATTTGGCTCCTGAATCTGAGGTCTGGAAAAGTTCAAGATTAAACATCTGATGACAGCCTCAGGCTGTTTCTGCTCATGATGGAAGCCAAGGGGGACCAGCTCATGCAGAGATCACAGGGAGGGAGAGGAAGCAAGAGAGAGTAGGGGGAGAGGCCAGACTTTTTTAACAACCAGCTGCTGGGGAACTCTTGTGGGAACTAACAGAGTAAGAACTCACTCAGCCCCTCCACTCCCAGGGAGGGCATTAATCTGTGTATGAGAGATTCACCCCCATTATCCAAACACTTCTCATTATGCCCCTCATTAGGCACCTCCAACACTGGGGATCAAATCTCAAAATGAGGTTTGAAGGGGTCAAGTATTCAAACAGTAGCAACTGGGCATGATCTACCTTACCTATGCCTCCTCTAAGAACTGAGCCCTCAGGGAGTAGTTGTTCTCAGTCCTACAAGTGACAGGGTTACAGAAATAGTCACAAAAATGTGGTGGTATTGATCGTGGTTGCAACAGAAGGGGACGAGAGGTGTTTAACTCCAATTTTAGTTGAGATCATGGTCAAAGATGTTGATGAAGGAACAATGAAAGAGACAGAACGCTTTAAAAATGGATTAGGTAATAAATGGGAGAATATATAAATAAATGCATAAAATAAATCATGATAAGTAAATAAAAGCGTCAAAGTAAGAAAGAGGGAAATACAAGAGAGAATATTTTTAAAACAAGGAAGAAAAATAAAGTCAATAGGAAGACAAATCAAAGAGATAACATGAAGAGGTAAACAGTAAAGATCTATGTACAGGGGATGCCAAAAAATTTATACACATTTTAAGAAAGGGGGAAAAACTGTATTAAATTTGTAATACGCAAGTCACGTTTGACTTCTGCAATACAAGAAGAGCTTTCTGTGACTTGTATTCATCTTTTATTATCAGCAAATGTTGAGTATTCCAATTTTAATATAATTTTCCCCTTTCTTAAAATGTGTATACACTTTTCAAGCCACTCCCTGTATGTATATGTATATATCCCATTCTCTCAAGAAGCTATTTATCTTCCCCACATGCTTTTGAATATTCTTGATGAGTAGAGTTTGGTAGAGAAAAAAATCACAGCTTGAGACTCTAAAGAAATGAGCGTCTCCTTTTCAGTCTATTCAAACCATTTGCTTACGTCATTAGGGTTTTATCTTCAGGAAATCTAACCCATGTGATAAAACACTAACACTTTAGTTTAAAGTCACATCTGCCTATATTCCATGGCTTCTTCCTGGGAATGGGGCTGGGGGCGGGGGTGGAGGTGGAAAATCACATTTTCTAATCTTGTGGAAACACAGAGAAGAAAATGTGTTGTAAGTGAAAGTCTCCAACCATATCTTGGCCTGGAACTTTAGCAGACACTCCCTGAAGGGGTGGCTTCTGTCACTTAGCCTGAGATCATTCCCATTACAACGTTTCAGGTGACTGCTGTCCTGTGGAAAGACACTGTGGGGCTTCAAGAAGACTCAGAGAGCCAGATGTACTTAGGATGGGTTTTGTACACCCTCACCCCAAAATGAAGGAGAGCAGTGCTCACTTTTCTTCTTCTCTCGACTGCACAGGACAGCAGGGAGGCCTGCGATTAGCATGGGGGCAACCTATTCATCAGCACCACGCAGGGGCCCTCGAGTTAAACAGCAGTCACTTCTCAAGACACAATGTGAACAACCCTCCTGCTCAGCCCTGTGAACACACAAGTATGCCGAGGAACAAAGGGAGAGCCCACAGCCAAACACCACTGGGAAGAACATGAGGCGTAAAGCTCTGGTCCCCTCGGTGTGGGTACACACACAGGGGCAGCCCCCTAATGACACGCTCAACTGCCAGCCCGGTGCTGCCGGGCCACCCAGCCAGATCCAACAAGAGGTGCCAGGCCTCCTAGAGCTGCTACCCTACCAACCCCCTTATTTGCAGCCCAGGACAATAACAACTTTTCACAAATCAGAGACCAACACGAAGTAATATTATTCCAGCAGCGAGGCTATTTCTGCTCCCAGGTCCCAGTACAAAGAAACAGAAGAAAGAACTGCCGATTCTAAAGATTTAGAAAATTATCAGGTACGCGAGCAACTATGACTATGGCTCAGAACAGGATGGAGAGAAAGATGGGAGAGTTTTCCAACAAGCCTCTTACCTTTTTGTCACTCAGGCCAGAAACCTGGTCCACATATTCCTCTTGGATCATGAAGGCAGCTAAGTTGGCAGTGTAGCTGGCCAGGAAGATGACAGCAAAGAAGGCCCACACCGACACCATGATCTTGGAAGTGGTCCCCTTCGGGTTCTGCACAGGGACGGAGTTGTTAAACACCAGGCCCCACAGCAACCAAATAGCTTTGCCGATGGTGAAAGATGGGCCCCCTGGCTCTGGCAGGAAAAGAATGACAAGGACGGGAGTCAAGTCAGTCATTACCGCTACTGAAGCCTGTAAAACACTAAGGGCTGGTACATCCCTGCTCAGAGCGGGAAGCCTTTCCCCTGAAACTGAGCCCTTTTATATAGAATAGCTGTTTAATTCAAGGGCTATATCTCTCTCTTCCCTAAGGAGATTAGAAGAGGGTTCCTTAGGAGGAAACAAGGATGTGCATGACCTTTCTCCAGCTAATAGCTATGACTCAGGTTGGCCCTGGAGAAGCCACCTTCCAGCCCCCATATACTAGACCATCAATATCATGAGTAACAAAGGCTAACTATTACTCTTGAGTCATTAGGACAATTTTTTCTAAGTTTTGTATTTCTATCTACCAGGAAAACATTTTAACTTCCAAAAACTTCAACAAGAATTGTGTAAGATCTTTTTAAATCTCCTCCAAGTCTACTTGCAATGATGCTGGGTGGCTTTCCACGTACTTTCTCCTGATTTTTCTCTAACTTCTAGCACTTATCACTGTTTCAAAGACAACCCTGACTCTACCTCCATGCTAACATTCCCCAAGTGGTTTCCTGCAGGAGTAGCTTCTGTGTATGAGAACAGCAGAAAGCCCAGAGAAGGAGGCATAGACTCCTGGCCCAGCCACAAGTATCTGAGGATGCAAAGGCAGCTGACATTGACTTTAACTTCCTTCCACCCACTTTTTACACAGACAGTGCGAGGACTTCTGTCCCCACGTGGTGTGACCTCACTGCTGTTTCTGGTTGTTGGTGGTGAAATCTTGCCTGCTGTCTGGATCTCCACATAGCCTCTCCTCTGCAGAAACCAACATCTGCCTGCACAGTTTTACAACATATTAGCTCAGGTCTTAGGATGTTCTCTGTGAGCCCGAGAGCATCTGCTCAGCCCACTAAATCATCAGGGACTACACATGTCGAAACTGATACCTAACTGTGCACACACATCTGTGCATGCAGACCTTATTTCATGCAACAGATGTGTAACAGAAAAGTTGTTTATAAATCAAAGTTTCGCAAATTGTAAAATGCTCCAAGGAGACTTGATATTTAAAGTGGCCCCATGTTGAATTCCTTTATGAAGACAAACATCCTCTGGTAAAGTGAGCAATTGTAGGCTCTTGCTCTGAGCTTTGCACATCTGGATTTTAACCTCCTGGTTTGTTTAAGGGTATGCATGTGGGGGTGTGCACTAACTTCACGTTGTCAACTTATGTATGTCCTCCAGTGATTCCCAGAAGTTTCACTTCTTCCCCAGGCTGGGATATAGGTCATGGCTTCCGGATAGCCCTTTAGCTCAGGGGCTTTGAAAGCCCCTAACTATACCATACTGTGTAGACATCCAGAATCCCACCCCAAAATACACAAACCACATAAAAAGAGATCTACACTCAGAAATGGTTCCGTAAAATAGTGATGCACTATCTGGACTGCAAATTCAACAGAAGCAGGAGGGGAGCTTTTACCAAGTACTGCTCCCTGCATCCTACCCCTCAGAGATTCTTTTTTAATTGGTGTGGGATGGGGCTGGTTATTTTAACATGCGCCCAAAGTAGAAAATCACCATTTTGACTCATATAATGGCCCAAGACTTAGATTTAGTGAATCAGAAAATGGAGTCTAAGCACCTTTGTCTCATTTGTCCCCCCCAGATAATCGTTATGTGAATCTAGGGTTAAGAAATTTTCCCTCTTGGGGTTAAAATTCCAGGATAGAGCTCACATTCTGGAAAGGAAAAGACTCACAGAAGGTGGAATATTTCTTAATCCTGGGGTTCTCAGGAAATTTGAGGGGAGCTATTTATAAGGATCTTGTGGCTCCCTGCAGAAATCTAGTGAATGTTTAAAAATTTTCATAAATACCTCAATCACATGAGCAGCTCTCATATCTCTGGGCCTACCCACTCAAGAAACTGTACTGTCCCCAATAGCAGTTATGGGTGAGAGTTAGTCTCCCCTGCCCATGCAAACTTTTATACTCTCTGGCAAGGGGATTGGACAGGGGCATATGCTTTGGAGGTCTTATAGCTCATTTGTGATCCTCATTTGGCTATGGAAATTCTACCAGCTACAACCACCTGCATACACCCTGGGGCAAACTATTTTTTCTTATTCTTAACATGTGTGTACAATCTGCCTTGCCTGTCACATCTGTTCCGACAAACTGCCCACAGCCTAAGGTTATCAAAATAGTTTCCTGTGACATATTTATGCTACCCATGTCTACTACAAGTCTTTCCTCTCCTTTACTTAGGGGAAGAACTGGGTTTGGGGCTAGGTAGGAACAGGAGAGGGAACGTATGGATTCAAATTCATATCCTAATTAGGATATTTGTAAAGTCGTGAAACTAGTGACCTAGAAAGCTGAGGGTTCCTTTTAAGAAGTGGATAAGCAAGAGAGGAGGCAAATAACAAATAAATCATAAAGGGATTTCGAATTAAGAACTAGAAACATGCACAAATGCGGCAGATCCTGTTGGCCTTACCTCTGCCATCAGCGAGGCACCTGTTGTAACCCACAGGGCTGAAGTACTCAAAGACAAAGACAGCCACGGCTGAGACGATGAGCAGCATTACAAACATCATCACCCACACGTCCGCGCTGAATGGCTCTGGGGAAGGAGAGAACATGGCAGGAGAAGGGTTAAAACTGAGAGCAACAAACTCTCATTAATTCACACATTCATGGTCACATATCCTTGTGCTCCCCCAGGCACCTATTTTGCTGGGTGGGAGCAATCCACAGGTGTGCATGCCTTCAAGGAACCAGGGCCTGGGGTAGAGCCCTAATGAACAAGTCAAGGTGTTTATTCCTTTCAAATACATGAAGAAGACAGCCTAATGCCTGTGAACTTTTCAGGTTGTAAAGACAGGTTCTGCCATATTGGACCAATATCTGGGCCATTTAGTGAATGGTGTAATTGAAAGAAGTACTAGATATGGAGCCAGTGAGTCACATGAGACTCACTGATGTTCCTACCTATATGGCCATACCACCTAGTGAGGCTGGAAAAGCCTTTTCTAGTGCTTCTGAGTCTTTCAGACACATTCATTCTTGATAGATTTACCTGTTATTTCAGAACTGAATTGGTTCATTAAAAATTATATATATGTGCAATCAAAAATTGACCCCTTTTCCTCTTTGTATCACTTCCCTTAAACTTCCCCACCTAGATGAATTTTTTCCCCCCACTTTGATGGGGGTAGATTTTATTAGACATCCTTAGGGTAGAAGAATATAATTCAATATTAGAAAATCCACCCATGTTGAATATCTGTGTGTGCAACAGCGAATTTAATAGGTGCCAAGGGAACAGGCATAGCTGTAATTCTCAAAACAACCACAATCTATCCCTTATTACCAGGTGACAGGCTGCATGGGACAGGACTGGAGAAGATAGTAAGAATCTTCTCCACACTTGCTTTCTTTAATATCTTTAAGTCATTTTAGCTGAATCCCTTACAATTGAGCAAAATATCTACCTGGCTTAAAAGTGCCCAGAAATTGGACCATATATTCCAGAAATCATGATACAATTCTCCCCCAACTGTGTCTCAAAATAGTTCTGGCCTTTTTAGCTGTCACAGCATGTTGTAACTTCATAACTAACTGAATTAACATGCTGTTTCCTCCATCTTCCAAATCATTAATAAAGGCAAAGCTTATAAAAGGGGGAAAAATTGACTGAAAATTAGAAAATATATTTCTTACTCTGCAACCCACTTTATTACTGAACTCCCTAAGGAATTATAGAAGCCTGGCCACTTAATCAATTTTTAAAAGATTTTGAAAAAGCCTCAGAGCTGAACACACCAACTGTGAATTGCAAAATCTTTCAATGGCAGCCAGAGAGGGGAGGGTGGAAGGTACAATTCAAAACCTCTACACACATCCTTGACTTTAATTGCCTGCATTTCTACCCTGATTTCCCTTTTGTCTAAGATTGGGGAACGAGTGAGTAAAAGCATCACTTCTATAGTCCCTTTCCCCCCATGAAGCCCAGGGAATCTTTTCATACATAAAATATGGCAGACATCGCTATTGATCCTTACAAGTTGAAAAGTACCTTCACCACATACTCTATATAATTTTTCTAATGGCCCTTTCCTTATGAGATTGCCATAAATATTTTAGAGCTGTGGAGACTAGGATTGAGAGGTCAAGGTCCTTCCCAAATTCTCATGCAGAAGGTGGCAGGGTCAGGTTATGAACTGAGATCCTCTGAGGTTAAAAAAAAAAATGCTTTTCCCATTGCAATTATGTTGCATCTTTGTCTTTGCCCCCACAGGTGGCTCCTCGGTTAGGGGCTGAACCCTGAAATGGCCTCATGTATAAGAACACAGTCTCTGAAGGCTACCACAGCTAGAGTTGAATCCTAGAGCTTCTAGTTACCATAGAAAATGGCTTAACATGTCTAAGAGTCAGTTTCCTAAGCTATAATATATATATTTTAATAGTATCAATGAGTTAATATAACCAAAAGATATATATGGTACTTCACATAGTAGGTGTCCAATTAATGTTGGCTTCTATTATCCCTACAATTAATTAACTGCTCATCCTTTGGACACACAAACACACCCTGCTTGGATTTCTCTATCCCTTTCCAGGGCAAGTCTATACTCATGCACCACCAGTTCTTCTATTCAGAAGTTAAAGTTAGTGCTACAACAACAGGCTTAAAGTTAGAATGCAGTTTTCTTTGTAATTTCTCATGTTTTAATTACCACATGAAGGGAAAAGAAGAAAATAAATTATACATAGCAGCTATAAGGATTAATGCATACGGTGTGTAGTATCTACTAACATTTCACCTAAAAGCAACAAAACTAGAAGTTGCTTTACTATGAGCAAGAAGATTAGCTAAAAAACTTGAGTAATTTTATAGAAAAATTCTATGGAACCTATAACTCTACTTTGCAGAACATTAATTAAATTAATTCCCTGCGGATAAGGCTTAGAGAAATGTTAGTCAACGATTTATCTAATATCCCCATTAAAAGATGCTGACGTGAGTTATGGTCCCCATCCCCTGGGACATACACCATGGTCTGTTAGGAACTAGTCTGCAAAGCAGGAGGTGAGCTGAAGCAAGTAAACAAAGCTTCATTGGTCTTTACAGCCATTCCCCATTGCTGGCATCACGACCTCAGCTCTATCTCCAGTAAGATGTGGTGACATTAGATTTTCATAAGAGCACCAACCCTATTATAAACTGCACATGCGAAGTTGCTCTTTGTGAGAATCTAATGCCCACCCCCATCCCTGGTCCATAGACAAATTGTCTTCCATGAAATGAGTCCTTGCTACCAAACTGGTTAGAGACTTCTCCCTTAGAGAGATTGTTGCCTTAGAGAGATTTTGACTTATCTAAGGGTTTACAGCTTGTCTGTGACCAAATCAGGC
>CAUYON010146891.1:0-22222 GCA_963573935.1 Arctocebus calabarensis
AAAAATGTTTTCACATAGTAAACGAGAAAATCTCATGAATGTTATGTCAATCAGGTTGATAAAAATATCTCAGATTGCATGTGAAGCCCGCACACTGTACCCCATGATTGAACTAATGTACACAGCTATGATTCAATAAAACAAATAAATAAATAAATAAAATTTTAAAAAAAGGACAATACCCAGCATGAATTAAGATGCTAGTTCATCCTAGCTTTTTGGATATATGAGAAGGAAACTATAATACCAGCATGTAGCATCTAATTACAATTATTTCAGCATTCATTAACACTTACACAACAATTCCTTCCTTTCACTCATTTAATCTTCCTGATAACCCTATGTCATAGGCACAATTACTCTTCTTTATTTCACAAGCAAGGCAGTAAAGTACTAAGAGTCCTAGAACCAGTAATTTGCAGACTGAATACAAGGCCAATTGCATCTGACTCGAGTTCACTTCCTAATGCTATGCTCTCAAGCTATCTGTCATATTTTAAAATGTAGGTAGTTTGGTAGGATTGTGGTGATGAAATATAAACTAGGTGACTTAAATAACAAATTAATTAATTATTTTCTCATAGTTCTAAAAACTGAACGTCCAAGATCAAGGTGTGAAGAGGTTTGGTGTCTCCAGAGGCCTCTCTCCTTGTCTCTCCTCTGTGCATGAACCTTGCTAGTTTCCCTCTGTGTGTCCTCACCTCTTCTTAGGACTCCAGTCAGACTAGGAACCATCCTAATGGCTTTCTTTTAATTTACCTTTCCAAAGGCCTTATAATCAAATACAGTCATTTTCTGAGGTACTGGTGGTTAAGGTTTCAACATGAATTTAGGGGTGAGGGGAATACAATTTAGGCAATAACAGCAGGCTTATTAATGCTCTATAAAATACAATAGTGGGTGAAGAGCATCCTCTGGTTTGTGAAAGTTTAATTATACAGGGCCTCCTTCTGGATCTTCCACATTAAACAAGTTTTAAGAACGTGATGCTTACAAACCACATTCATTAGAAGACTGAAGGTTCTTTAGGCAAACATCTCCTGATTTGTTTACATAGTGATGTCCTCTGATGATATTAACTGTTTGGCAGTAGCCAACAAGATTCAGTTTGCTATTTTAGAAAAAACTTCAAAATGGAGAACTTAAAGATGTGACAATAAAACCATAAAATGAGTCCAGTTTTAACTCATTCTCCCTTTTAGTTTTAACCCTACATGCCTAGGGATGAGTTAGGTAAGCTCCTTGACCAACAGCACACTAGTGACTCCAAGATGTCACGTAGGTTTTCCTTTGTGGTCTGCACTGCCTGATTCCATCTTACCTCGCCTAGTAGGCAAAGATTTCCTCCAGACATTTTGTATGTATTTCATTACATATCTGTGTTTTTGTGAAAACCATAAAGTATTTGTTTATAAACGTATGTTCAAATTATTTAAATAGCATTTTACTATGAATATTGTTCTTATTTTCATATTTTTCTTACACCATTATGCTTTTGAAAAAGCACATATATTATTTACATATAGCTCTGGATCTGAGCTATCCAAGATAGGAGACATAACCACAAACCACATGTGGCCACTGGGAATTTGAAGTGGGGCTATTGCAAATAAGGAACTAAATTTTATAATTTATTTTTAAATTTTATTTCACTATTATTTTTTTGAAACACAGTCTCTCTCTGTCACTCAAACTAGAGTACAGTGGCATCATCTTAGTTCAGAGCAACCTCAAACTCCTGGGTTCAAGTGATCCTCCTGCTTTAGCCTCTCAAGTAGCTGGGACTACAGGCACACACCACTACATTTGGCTACTTTTTCTTTTTTTTTTTTTGTAGAGACAGAGTCTCATTTTATCGCCCTGGGTAGAGTGCTGTGGCGTCACACTGTTCACAGCAACCTCCAGCTCTTGGGCTTAAGCGATTCTCTTGCCTCAGCCTCCCTAGTAGCTGGGACTACAGGTGCCCACCACAGCGCCCGGCTATTTTTTGTTTTGCAGTTCTGCCGAGGCCGGGCTTGAACCTGCCACCTTCGGTATATGGGGCCAGCGCCCTGCTCGCTGAGCCACAGGAGCCGCCCTTGGCTACTTTTTCTATTTTTTGTAGATAGGAAGTCTTACTTTTGCTCAGGCTGTCTGGCCTTGAACTCCTGGCCACAAATGTTCCTGCAACTGGCTAATCTACTATTAATTAACTTAAATTTAATACCTAGTATTTTATTCCATATAATTAGAATACTTTTTAAATACTTTTAGAATACTTGGAATGTATGAATCTGTTTTTCTAAGTTACATATTTTGTAAAACATATTTTAAATATAGATCATTTTCAATGAAAATTTAGCATTTGATTTAAGCTGTGCTGTGAGTATAAAATATATACCAGACATTGAAGGCAGTATAAAAAAGTAAGTAAAAACCTTTAAATTATACATGTGGCCCACATTATATTTTTATTGAACAGGGATACTATAGGTTTTAATTCCTTCTGACTATTACAAATATTTTAGAATAAGAATAAACCACAATTTACCTCTCCTTTCTCTTATCAGCAGACAACATAGGTTGTTTCTAATGATTTATCATATCAAATAAACCTTAAAACTTCTGTTTTTGTGCATCCGCCTTAATATTTATTATCTTTTTTTAAAATCAACTTAATGGCTATAGTGTTTCTCATATATAGTGTTTCTCATATACTGTTGAATATTCATGTATATGAATGCTAATGAGAGTAGACATCTCTTTCAAATACATATTAGTCATTCAAAGCTCCCGTTTTGTAAATTGCTCATTTCCATATTTTAACCATTAATAATTTTTATTTAATATCTTTTGTTTGACAATGAGCAGAAATAAAAAGAGTATATCCTCAGCATAAATCTCTAATTAGCCAGTACCTCTTTCCAATATTTTTTCTTAGTTTGCTGTTAGTTAATTTTTTATCAATAAAGGATTATTATCAAATAAATATTTCATTGAGCACAAATCTTTATGATATAATTAAATAATTATAATTTTAAAACTTTTATTATTTCAAAAATTTCTATGCCAGCAAAAAATTGTGAAGAAATGTCATCTTTCCTACCCTTGGTTTAAAGGTTCACCCTTTGTATTTGGATCTTTAGTACATCATGACATGAATTGCTATAGCATGTAGGGCAGAGGGTTGCCAATATCCTGGGGTCAGGTATTTCCCCTTTCAGAATCTGATCAAACCATAAGAATGCACATGCATAAGATACTGTGTACATAATTCCAAGGAGTTCCCAGGCTCCTATGCCAAAACCTTTCATATATCCTTATGTGGTCCATGGTGTACAGGTTAAAAATCCCTGAGTCTAATCAATTTAACCAGCTATTAAGACACTTCATTGTATTTTTTATGGCTTTCCTCACTACCTTTTTCTAAGTTATTGTAAGGGTCAGTCTTTGTAGTAAAATAATAGAGAAATTATTAACTCAGTAAGGCAAAAAATCAATTGCTTTCTGCCTGCTTCCTTTCTCTTGCCAGCAGCCCCCACTCCCACCAGTTCCCTATCCATAAGCCATTGAAGAAAAGGAACTGTAAATTTTCTGTACAATCACTAGATCTATTAACTAAATCTGCCTTTTAGGATTTGTTCCTGGTAGGTTCCCAGATGATCTATGGAATATGAACATCACTCCTTAAGATTGGAAACATCTAGAAAAATGTCTATCTTCAACCTTGCCAGAGGGGAAAAAACGTACATAACACTCATATCCTCGACATCTTGTGAATTCTGATGTAATTACCTTCTTGCTCCCCTTAAATTCAGCTGGCCACTGGACTTCAAGCGTGGACATTCATCATTTCTTTCTTTGGGGTGCCATGTTGTTTTTCACTCCACTTCTCTCTTTCCTCTCCCCCCCTCTCCTTCTAAACTATAAAATAAACTTATACTTTTATATCACAATCTTGATCCAAGAGAAATTCTTTTCTTGTCCCATACACAGCACATTCTTAACTAGCTTATGAGCTCAGTAAGGTCAGAGACCTAGATCCAGACAGCTCTAAAAATTTTCATATATTTATGTGCTTAAAGCCCCTTAAGCAACTGATAGTCCAGAAATGGGACTCAGATAAGAAATTGTGACTTATCGGCACAAAGATTACTCTAAAGAAGGCTCTGTTAGTTCATCCATTCAACCAGCATTCACTGGGCTTGTCCATTGTTTCAGGCCCTGGGCAGGATGCCAGATAATCAGCAAGGGAGAAGACACAACGGGTATCCACAGAAAAGTTCCTAGTTTAGTGGGAAAGACAGAGGAGAGGAAATTAAAATATGTGGTATGTATACTCTGCTGAAGAAAGAAGATGGAGGAGTGGGACTGCTTTAGAGGAAGTTACCCGATGGAACCTGTTGGGGTAGGGGACGAGTGGGCTTCTTTGTTTATGCTGACTTCCCCAAAATGGGTCTGTTAAATTGAATGTAGCCTGAGCTTGCTGCCAGACCTTGAATCCTTACCCTGGGAATTGCAACCTAACCTAATTTAGTATGTTAAACACACTGCACTAAATTCGGAGTATATTTTTTATAGCAAGTAGGTGAGTCTCAGCCAATCATAGCAGCTGAGATTCAGCCAATCACAGGGTGTGAAAGATCAGGCCACACCCAAATAAGGCAAGCACTGAGCTGCAACCAATCCAATTGCTTCTGAAACTCACAACCGTTTTCTGTCTGTAAATACTCTCTCCCAAGTTTTCTGAACTTCTTCAGCTTCTGAGGGCTGCCCAATTAGCAGACTGTTCTTTACTAAATTAAATTTTGTTAAGTTAAACTTGTCTAAAGTTTTTAACAGTAGGCATTTCATCTGAAAAAAGTAGAAAGGAAAAGAAACTCCTGGAAACTACTCTGTTAACTTTGTGAACCGGCTCAAGCACTTCTGTTGCTGCTTCTCCTGGGAATCAAGAGGTAGCAGTAAAAGCATTCAAGGAGTAAACAAAGCCACCTGATTTTCTGCAACACAAATCAGATCATAGTACTCTCTCATTTACAACCACCAGTGGCTTCCCACCTAGAATTGCCAGACAAAATAAAGGACACCGTTCAATCTGAGTTTCAGATAAACATTCTGTGTGTGTGTGTGTGTGTGTGTGTGTGTAAGAATGCCTCATGCAACATTTGGCTATCAAAGTATTTGTTTGTCAGAAAGTCAAATTTAGCTGGGTATCCTTTGTATTTTGTTGTTGTTAAATATGTCAGCACAAAGCACTCGAAATTTAAAATTGCACTGAAAATATTATCTCTGGTACTGTATTTCCTCTGGCCTCTGTCTACCTTTCCTGGCCTCTATCTTAGTTCCAGGCTCCACTAGGCTCATGCTACAGGCACAATAACTTTCAGGCACAAGAACCTTCTGTGAGTATGAGACGTGCCAAGCTCTTCCCAGCTCAGCGCGTTGGTGTATGTACCTTCACTTTGTTTGGAAGGCATTTTCCCTCTATTCTTTGCACAGTTGATTCCTTCTCATCTTTGAGATATCAGTTTAAATACTACCTTAGAGCTGCTTTCCCTAACCACACTATTTAAAGTAGCCTATCATAATTATTTTCTCTCCTTTACGTACATATACAAATATGCCAGTCCGTATTTTTTCTTTTACTTAACTGTTACCCTCACCATTATTATGTCAAGGACTTCTACCTGTCACACCTTTGTATCCCTAGCACTCAGCTATGTGCTTGTCACCTAAAAGGTACCCAGCAAAACTAGTCAAGTAATGAACCTCATGTGATTCTTAGGGTAGTATTTCCTCTGGTACTTCCACGTCATGCTTTTTGCCTACACATATTATCATTCATCAAATGTGAGCTGATTAAGGCAACACAGAGAAAATGCCACATGTGTTCAAGGCAAGAGAATGCAAGAATGGTTGCATTCTCTGTCAACTCCAATACCTGCCAAAAGTCTGTGAAAGAATATAAAAAATTGGGAAGAACAAGTCTATCATTTGATGACACTTGCTCCTTTCTGCTTTCCTACCCAGCATGCCTAAGTTACCCTGGCTGCACCTCCTTTGTTGTCCTCTTCATTTCTTTCTACTTTATCTCTATTATTTCACCTTTTTCAAATAGTTTTTTTCCTAATATCACCATATACTATATTCATAGGGTTAAAACCCCCCAATATTCAACTTAGAAAAATATTTTCTTACAAATAAACATACTTAGTTAATATAAATCTATTCACAGCCCTACTTATATTAGGCATTTCATACCTGTAAATTGGAAACTATATACATTGTATTTTTCCAAAAGATTATGCTGGTGGGAAAAAAATCACATGTATTTATTGAAAGGAGAACATGTTTAATGATTTTGGTCAATCATTGAAACAATTTCTAAGTATGAGCTATTACAGGGAGTAAAATCAGTTTGACTTAATAATGATTCTAACATGTGAATTATTTAGCTCTTTTAACATAGAATTTTTAAAAGTTTTGGATCACACTCCAATTTCCTTATAGAACTAAATGACATGTTTGCAAACCATTGCTAGAAAAAAATAATCACAGACAAAAGCAAAGGAAAGAAGAAAACTTACATCATACTTTAAAAAATTATAAACTTAAAAATTCTAACACAGAACTTGGAAAATACTTTGTGATTCTAGTAAAGTGCTGAGATCAGATCAGTAGAAAATATATAGTTCTTCAATATAAACATGATATAGAAAAACGAATGTAAATGTATCCTCCTGTCGCCAATGGGGTGACATTTCTCTGATAATACACCCAACCCCACTCCCAGATCAGAGAATATCTCTTAATGAGTATTAGTTTTGAAATTATTTGAAACTCTATAATAATTATGAAATGATAAAGTCCATTCATTATCTTGACATTAGTTTGTGCATTATTTTTCCTAAAGGTAATACTGAAAAGAAAAAAAAAGGATAGCCAAGTTTCTGCCTGATTTGCTTTTTAGTAATTCCCAAATCAGCATTCATCGAGCCCTTACTTGGCTAGGTGCTGGTCTAAGCACAGGAAAAGAGTCAACAAGTGCTACATTATATTCTTTGTTGTGTTTTTGATGGTTGTTACTGCTTGTTGTAGCTTCAGAACTCCCTCTATACTAAATCTTCATGTAGGAATTTTTAAATTCCATCCTCTGATTCCTCCCAAATAATACAATTTTATCACCTGACAATGAAAGAAATTTGTGGTTTTGTTTTTATATATAGTTCTTTACATTAAGGAATGAATGAAGTGAGAATGGCTCCTTTTGCTGTATCCTTCTAATTCTCACCATCATTAACACAATGTGCATTTATGTGTTTGTGTGCGGTCTCTGTGCGCATATTTTGACCAGAAAGAATACTTGCCCAACACAGGAGAAATAAAAAATATCCTGTTACAATATGATTTTCTACAGAAGTAAAAAGAATAAAATACCCCTATTTTAGATAGCACAGTTCTATCTTTTCACTGTACCTCAAATATCTTTCTCACGTGATGAGCATGTTATCATTGGCTGTTTTGTGTCTCTTTCTCAACATTGAGAAGATCCCAAACACCATTGGGTTCTTCAGAAGGGATTTCACTGTTGCTCTAGTTGGCAGTACAGGGAAGTGATATTTCAAGTGGGCCTCTCCTTTCACTCCCCCCATATGTTGGCACACACAAAAATGCCTGTCAAACACTACGCCACACATATGGATAAGAAAAAGAAGTAACCACTGTACTATAAAACACTCTAACTAAAAAACCCAAAGCAACCCAGATTGACAAATGCATGTTGATGGATTTTCTTGTTTTCCCTAATTCTCTTATTTATTCCTGTGGCTCCCAGATAATTTCTATGCCATAAAGATGGTGATGCATAGAGTTTAATTGCTTTAGCATTTGAACCAAGAAAAATGATACTACAAGCAGTGAAGATAGAAGAGAGGGAAGCAACACTTTGAGACTGGCAAACACTGTGTAAGTGGCTCCTGAGAACTCCATAAACATTCTAGTCAGCTGGCCAAGTTGGACACACATCCAGTTGGTTAAAAAGGAAGACTGGATTTAAGGTGTGGCAGGGGCTGCTTCACACACAGTCTAGCCTTGTTTATATCTAGTCCCCTTTTGCACACTACTATTCTTCAGGAAGGTATCTGAGAACACATCTCTACAAGTGTTAACAGAAGTATGAAATTTCCACACACAGGACTTCCTGAATCAGGGTGGGGGCAGGCATATCAAAATGTAATATTTCTGCTTTATTTCTTTAAGTTCAACTTGGTTATAGTTCTACACAGGTATGTACAGAAAATGGATTCTACAGAAGACTTTTCCCTGTAACTTTGGAGTACATTAGAAAGCTTAGTTTGCTTCTGGTCCTATTACTTTGGATTTATTTGGTACTAAAAGTTTTTCAGCCTGAAAGAAACTATTAAGTATAGTGGTGAAAGGTGTCAGAACACAGTTCTCATTTTTTTTTTTTTTTGCTATTCCCACCACTCTATCCCAATTCTATTGTTTACAAAAAGTTCCATAGCAGAAATTCTTCAGCACTCCATCTATACATTTAAATGTGCCCTAGCAACCAGTAGTTAGATTCCAGCCATATGTTTTTTATTCAAGTGCATTACTAGGAGGGTGTATGTTTTGCTCTGTTGTTCTTCCAGCCCCCTCCCTTGCCAGATGATGAAAGGACACCACCATCAGACTTAATATCATGCAGATTTTACACCCTGATGCCAGGAAAGAAGCATTCCTCAAAGAGTTTTTGCTGGTTTGGCAGGAAGACAGAATTTGCTTTATCAAAATGAAAAGGTATTCTTCATGGGAAACAGCAAAAGCAGCTTGAAGGAGGGCAAGATACTTTTATTTCAGATGAGGTAGTCTTAGTATGGCAGGCAGAAAAGTATGCTTTCCTTCCGCTCCTGAGATCAACCACATCCATGAAGCCAGCTACTCTGGGTTTGCAGAACAGATAAAAGGTGTGGTAAGAATCTTGAGGCTGTTCTTTGTGGCCTGAGGATCTTGCCATCCCTGGCTGACAGTTCTCAAATCTACATTCTGAGCACTTGGAATTTTATTTTCCCTACATTACCAGAGAAACACATCCACTATATGTTTGTCTTCATTTTCTATCATAGGAGAGAATTCTGAGGTGGGAAATAGCTCACAAGGGAGGAAGAGAAATTCACTTTCTGAACACCTACTGTACGCCAGGTAGGGCACAGCCTATTATTATTTCATATAAAAAAATCTTGTAGCAACCCTTTCATAAGTATTATCATGTCCTTATAACAGAAGACAAAGAAATTCAGGGGAGTTAAATAAAATTCCCAAAGGTCATACTTCTAATAGAATCTGAAATGTGATTCCTCCCTGGCCTATTGCTTCAGATCCTTACTGTGACACCAAGAAAACTTGCTATGCCTTTCCTGACCCAGAGAGCCCACCAGTTTAAAATGTTATTCCTTGAATAAATAGATGTGGTCCATTCATGCAATGGAATATTATTGAGCCTTAAAAAGAATTAAATTCTGACCCAAAAGTTTGACCTTGAAAACATGATTTTAAGTGAAAAAGATCATACCCAAAAGGGCGGATAGTGTATGATTCTACTTATATGAGCTACCTAAAGTAGGCAGACTAATAGGGATAGAAAAATTACCAGCCACTCGGGTAGAAAGAGAAATGGAGAGTTATCGTATAATGGGTACAGAATGTCTATTTGAGATGACAGAAAGTTCTAAAAAGAGATAGCACTGATGGGTACATGACATCGTACCCATTGTTAGATAAAAAGACAAGGTACTCAATGCCACTGAATGAAATACTTCGGAACTGGTAAGATGCTAAATTTGGTTATATATATTTTATCAGCATAAACAATTTCTTTCTTTTCCCTTTCACAAGTCATATCTTCCTTGATTCCATAGTTCTTTATTAGAATTAGCTCTTTTCAGTTATAAAGATTTATATAAAAGACTATCTATGAGGTCAGACAGTTAAGTTTGTGAACTTATCCTAGAAATAGTACTACATACCTCATTGTTGAATATCACTGGGGTTACCTTCAAAGTACTCTCTTGGGAAGCTGTGCACCAATGCCTACACATAGTCAATCCTTCAAAGCAATTTTGGAGCTTTTTTTCTGAAAATGGCTATTGAACCTTGACTTGAATATTATCTTTGATGTCCTGAATGTTATTAAAATGTCTCCCCTTCAATTTTTCCTTTACCTTTGTGTAAAGAGAAAAGTCACTGGAGGCCAGTTCAGGTGGGGGGGGGGAGTTATTTATTGACAGGCTAAAAACTCTCTCATAGACAGTGCCATGTAAGCTTATGCACTGTTGTGATACAAGAGCCATGAGTTGCTAAAATATTCAGGTCCTTTTTGTCTAACTTTTTCATGCCAACTTCTCAGCACTTCCAAATAACAAAATTAGTGAACTGATTATCCAGTTGGTATAAATTCATAATGAAAAATCTTACTGATTTCAAAAATGGTTAGCATCATTTTGACTCTTGATTTGAACTGATGGAACTATTTTGGTAGTGGAAAACTGGCTGACTTTCACTGTGTACTTTGATGCTCTGCATCAGAGTCATACTTGCACATTCATATTTCATCACTGGTGATAAAACCACCCCAAACATCACTTTGTCTCTCAAAGGTCTTGGCAAACTTTAATTCTCCTTGTATGATCACAGTTCTGATGGCCATTCAAGGAAAAAGAGTTCCAAAATTGCCTCAAAGTGTTAACTAGGCACTGATGTCAGTGTGTAGCTTCATAAGGGGAGTACCTCAAAGGTGACCATAGTGATATTCAGCAATTAGGTAAGTAGCACTTTTTCTAAGATGACTTCATGAACTTAATTCTCAGACCTCATATTTCAAGCATGTCAGCTCAAATCTCTAATAATGGCTACTAAGAATACTGGGTCAAGAAAGATTCTGAGGCTATTTCCAAGTCCAAGAGGAATAAATAGCATGATTAGTTTATAAAATCCTCTCATAAGGAGATACAAAGATGTTAGATAAAAAGACAACAAAATATTTTTAATTGATTTTTCAAGTATGAATTGGGAAACATAGACCAAGGGCAAGAATTTAGGCAATGAGCTCATGGTATAGTGAGACCATGATGACCAAGCACAAGCTGATCTTCCAAAGACATAGAAACCAAAGTGCCCAAAGAAATCCAGACAGCTGGAAAGAGGTTTTTCTGTGACCATGAAACTCATGAGTGAGGACTGCCTGGAGCTTCCCATTTTTTCTGGGGTTCTCCCAGTAGTGCAAGAAGGTTCTATGCAGTATGTTTCTCTTCCCTTGATAAAACTTCATTAAATACTCCTTAAATTTAAAACAATTTAACTTCAACAGTTCATGCCATGTATCATCCATAGAGAGCAATTTCAATTCATAAGCCATGAGCTTTTTTTATATAGATAACATGTCCAGATACATGACAAAAACAAGTCCCTGTCTAATTTCTTAGTGTTGTCAGAAATATGGAATAAGAAATGATGTTATTAACTCTGGGTAACCTCTATAACTTCTTGAACCATACACAAAAATAAAGATCATAAGAAAAGTATAGTTAGCAATAAAAAATAAAATTTTTTAATTTTAAAAAATAAAATTTTTTAATTTTTAAAAAATAAAATTTCCTGAAATCCATCCTTATGTTACATGAAGAAAGTTTCTTTGTAAAGAAAGAAATTCCTCAACCTCCAAATCAACTTTCTAGCTATGCAAAAATCAAATTAAAATGAACTTAGATCATAGAATCAATACTTGGAGACTAAGTAAAGATCACTAAATCCTATGTTATTGATTGCTTGCAGAAAACTATCTTTTTAAATATGCATCACATAGCATAGTTCTTTATTTCTAAGAACTTTCTCCAAATCCCACCAGCACATGATTTATATAATGATTAATCCTTTGCATTAACTATTTTATGCATCAGAATTATTAGAATGCATATTAACTGTACTTGGGATGTTCCTCCTGAATAAGTTACGTGAAAACTATGGCACATTTGGAAAGAAAGTAGCTTATCAGGAGAAAAATGAGATTTTGAATTATAAGGACTCAGTACATGGCTTCATTAGCCATTTATAAATTTAAAAAATGTAATGTAACCCTTTACCCCCAGCGTGATACCAAAAATCAATGTTTGTTTGTTTGTGTGTGTGTCTTGTTTTGTTTTTTATAGGAGAGCACCTATTGAATTTAATAGTAGAGTCTTGTTCTGATTTCCTCTAATAATTATTTCTGGGAAAAATACATTGTGTCCATCCTATTTACAATCTCAGAAACACAAAAGCTTTTTATTTTTCAAACTGCAAATGAAGATGACATGAATGTATTAAGAAGCTGAGATCTGGATATATGAGAGTTCCACTGTCTGAACCAAGGAAGGGCTTTCTCACAGCGGAGGAAATCAAGGTCAGAGCTACTGGTTGATACACACAGGCCTAGGTGTTGGCCGTCATGCTCTATTCAGACTCACTATCCCATTGAAATCTGTCGCTTTTGAGAGTAAAAATAATAAGAGGGGGAAAGAATGTCAGAATAGGACATTTTCTAACAAGAGCCCAGTGGATTCCTACCTTTCATCTAAGAAACTTCAATGGTTTAAGAGCAGATCCATAGGTGTGACACAGTGAAAGGCCCTATGTAAAATCACTGTGAGACTCTGGAGTAAGAGATGGGATGTGATGGCCCCAGGCCTGCCCTCCAACCTCCAGTCCACATCACACCATCTCTTTAAAAAACTTCCTCTGGAAGCCCTAAAGCTTCCTCTGTGGTTTGAGTTTTACTGCTGAAGATTCAGTTTGTAGAGATGGATACCTAACTGAGCTAGCTTTGCTTTTTTATGCTCTCTCCCTCAAGAACTGAAAGTTTCTCACTTTCTAAAATAAAGTGCAAACCGAGAGAGCATTTTATATTTTTGCATCTCGAGTCCCTGTTTTGTCAGTGAGTAATTATAGCAAATAAAATATTGCAGCTGAATGTAAATTCTGTTAGGCAACCAGATCACACTAGGATATTTTTCTTCCCCAAGTTTTACATCATAGCATGTTAAATATTAAAATATTGCAAGTCAAGTAAACAGAGAGGGTTTTTTGCTCAAAGCATTAATTTTAAACAAATATTTCTCTGTTATTCTGATCAGATGCCAGGAAACAAATGATTTTTTTTTTCCAAATAGGATGAATAGATCAGCTGAAGGGAAAGCAGACAAGAGAATTACACAGAAGTAAGGGCATTTATGACACCAGAGATACATTTCAACCAGAAGAACCAGAGAGAATTTATATGTAGGAGAGAAAGGAAAAAAGAGAGAGAACCTTATAAAAATATGGGAGAGAGCAAGAAATGAGAAAGACTGATTTATTGCTGGAAGAAGAAAAAATGAAGATATGTTTCATGTCCGAACACAGAAACTTGACTTGAAGCAAGGTAGCTAGGGAGAAAATCAAATATTTTCTAATATAGTGAATTTCAGATTCCTTAGGTTATTACCAAGAAGGTAGAAGGGATATGAGTTTTCAGATCTCCCCCAAAAATCATCAATCAATAAGCATGGATTGATTACCTAATGTATGCTCAGCAGGTAACTCCAAAATTCGACATGTTGTTCTTCTGAGGCACATTACTGTGGGGTTGAGAAGTACTGAAACTGTGAACGAGAGTAGATGATGTATTCTAAACTGCGGAGTTCTCAAAGTGCACCACTGCACAATGCAAAATTCAATGATAGTGGTGGGGGAAGATGCATTAGAGTCATTGCCAGAACATTCCTAAGCACCTCCTGAGTCACTGCCATAATTTTTGAGCTTCTCCCAATTTCTAACCTCTGTGTAGATGCTAAATGTTTATCATTTCCATGTTTAAAACAGTCTATTAAGAATGAATTGAAGCCAGAAAAGCAGCCTACAGGATGGAGTCTGAGAAGTTAGTTGAAGCAGTACAGCTGACCTACCCAGTTTGCTCAGCCCACATTCTGCCCACACACCTTCCATGTTTACCTAGTTAAGCTTCCTCCAGGTCTGAGAAGATGTTTATCTCAAAAGACTTTAGGACTGGTAGTAACACTTAGAGAATTAAGTGTTATTACAGTGTTAGAGTAAAGGTTACCTTTATGTTGTTTAAGTATTGTTATATTGTTTGAGTAAAAGCTACTTTTGTGTTGTTTTTCTTTGATGATCCTTTTAGATAAAGTTAAAGTGTTCTAGGTTTGTTGTCCTTGTATCCCATTATAAAAACTATTAGGATTGTAACTGAGGCAGAACAGTCTAGGAGAGGCTACTCTTACTGTTCTCCAGAATTGCTAGCCATCAGATAACAAAGCTTAGTGGCCCTATCCCCTCTTCCTTGCTCTTGTCTCTGGGTGCACAGTAACAGGCAGCTAGATCCTTTTGTCCACTAACAGAATTTTACACTTTATTGAAAAAAAATAAGGTTCAAAAGTTCAAAAGTTAAGTTGCTTATGTTACACAGTGAATCAAGAGTATGGCCAGAATTTAACCTCAGGTCTTCCTTTATCCAAAGATTTGATCTTCCTTTTACTAAAGCATTGAATTTATTCAAAGAAGGCATTCCTCTACTAATCCTTATGGCCAAATATTAGCCAATTAAAATAGAAACAAAAAATAAAAGAGAAGCAGTTTGGGAAATGTTCATTACGAAGGAGCTGCCCCAAACATGATATTAAAAATGATATTATAATGATATGAAGGATTGGGGAAGCTATTTTGGCTTCAAAAAAATTCTTCAGGAAAACATAGAATTTGCTGTAAAAGCACACCCATTAAACTTTCTGAGTTCAAGACGGAAGGGAATGGATGTTAATGACTACGAAGGAGTTATAGAAAACAGCAAACCTTTTCTAAAAGGGGTGCTGCGGGAATGGGGAAGACAGGGAGAATGAGAAGAGAGCTCTAATCTCTTCCAGTTTGCCACCAACAGAGAAGGACTGCTGTGAATGAATGCACAGCCTGTTGAGTGGGGCAAAATACTGTAAGATACTTGGAGAAATAAACCAGAGAAAAGACAAAATGTACCCTAAAAAAAATTCACAGAGAAGATAGGGAGAACTTTAAGTTATTATGAAATGTGAAAATGGGGGCTAGAGTCAATTATAGTTAGATTTCTACAGGCCAAGGAAGTCCCCACCGATACCTGGCTCACAGCATCAATTTTCTGGCAATACGATATTTTTTTTTTGACAATTACTAGATAAGATTGAATATAAGCAAAAAAAAAATTATCTTGTACTTTAAAAAAGTGATATACCCCCGATACAGCACTAGAGCATATGGAGATTTTTTAGTTAGAAAAAATTGTCTAGTCAAATTCATATTGGTTGAGGAAACCAGAACACTGACTTCCCCAGGTTCACCAGAGTTCATCTACTTTCCTTCCTCTCAGAAAAGCACCAGAGGAAGAAGAATCCCAGAGTGATTGCCAAACAAAATCTACCTATAAGATATGCCACTCAATTTTTTAGAAAGCTTTTGAGAGATAAGCAAATGGAATTGGGGAAAAGGGATAAAGAGTTGATTTTCCTTTTACCTGGGTGTTGGGAGGGAAAATTTCCTGCCTTTGGAGCATTTGGCAACCTCTTATCAGAATCACAAATTCATACATCCATCAAATTCACTGGTAAGAATTTGCCCTATGGATATATTTACAAGAGTATGTCAAAATAAGTGCAAGAATGACCTTTTTAGTATGGCCTATAAAAACAAAAAGCTGGAAAAAACCCATATGCCATCTATCAGGTTAAAAACATTTTTGCATTATGAATACAACGCAGTATGTATAGCTATTAAGAACAGTTCTGTGTGTGCCATTTTGCTTAGATGTTGATATGTACTTAATTTCTTTTTGTGAAAATTTACAGAAGAAGCTTTAAAATAGTAATATTTGTTTTTTTTATTTCAAATTAATATGAGGATACAAACTTTTAGGTTACATTGTTCACACTTCCAAAGTAAAGTTCAAGTTGCAGTTGAGCCCTTCACCCAGGGGGCTGAACACCCTCACATTATGCACATTAGTTAAGATACCACCAATTGCCCTTCAACTTCCTGCTAATCACCCTTTCCTCCTCCTCCCCTTTTCTCCTCACTACTTCCCCCTTGCCAGACTATTTTTTGTATTTTATTATTTTTGTGGGCATATAATTGTTTATATATTATTTTCATATTAGTATTGAATACATTGGATTTTTTTTCCATTCTTGAGATACTTTAGTAAGAAGAATGTGTTTCACCTCCATCAAAGTACACATGAAAGATGTAAAGTCTCCATCTTTTCTTAGGGGTGAATAGTACTCCATGGGATACATATGCCACCATTTATAAAAACAGTAATATGGGGAGAATAAGAAGCCATCAGGTCAGAGCAGGGAAGGAAAGGGAACTTTTGATTTTCTTCTTATATACTGCTTTCCTGTTGGGAATTTCATTATGTTCATGTACTATTTTGACTAAGATATATTAGGATTATTAATGGAACATGCAAATAAAATATTATCCAGCAAAGACAGAGGTATGTTGTTTATAATACCTACTTTGATCTTTAGGTCCTCAGAATTTATTTCACTCAACTCTTCTGAAATGGGCAGCATTTTTAAAATTTTAAGCTACAGTGAAAGAACACAGTGTAACCAATATACCCCAGACCTACTAAACCGCCCATCCACTTGACCTCCCACTGCAATCTCCGTCATCTTGTATTTGAAAAGCATACAGTACAGACTGTCTCTCCCTCTGCTACAGACAGTACCTCTTAGATTTTTACCTAGGAGTAAACATCCACTATATCATCTACACTTCGAAATGATGGGGGACAATGATAAACAGAGCCTACCATGTGAGTCGCCCCAGTACAGGGCTCTGCAGCTATGAAAGCAACAGATTACCTGAGTTCACAAAGCAGACATTAAGCAAAGTGCGTGTACCCACACACTGAAAATGAAGGAGATCCTTGTGAGAACATATTAGTTTAAAATCATTTAGTATTTGCCAAATAATTCCATTTTTGTCTGCGTTTTTGTTCATTTCCCTTTCACTAACCATTTTCACAAATAGTTAACACCTATCTACTACATTGCCAGATACTGTTAGGGACTTCACAAGTATTATGTCATTGAGTTCTCATCTAAAAAGCTAACAGTTAGTATCATAATATCTCCATTACATAGGAAGATACTGACACTTAAAGATATGACATGCGACCTGCTCAAAGGTACACATCTAGCAAGTAGGAGGTGGGATTCAAACATATACACAGCAGGCTCCAAAGCTGCTAGAACACATTCTATGAGCTCCTCATTCAAGCCTCATGCCTCTCCTCAGACTGCCCTGAGAGCATAAATAGGGTAGACAGATATCAAGTCATAAAAGAAAGCACTCCACAAACATAAACTGGGAAGTTTAGAGAAATAAGAACCACAAAAACATGTGCATTACACATTCAGTCCGGTTAAGGAAGACAAAAATCCATTAGAATGTGAAGCTGTCTTGCAAGCTGTTTAACTGCTAAGAGAAACATCTTTAGGGTCCAGCCACAGTCTGGGATGAGTCCTGACCTGGCCACCACCTAACTAGGTCATGATAAAACTTAACCTTCCCCTAACCTTGTTTCTTTCATCTATAAAATGAACAGCATAATAGTGCCTGCCTCTGCCTCAGGGAGGTACAGTGAGGATTGAATAAGATCACACACATTAAATACTTAAAGTAGATAGGACAGTGACCCATCTATAAATTGTGTTGTTTGATAACAGAAATTTATTAATCATTATAAAACTATCTGAGAAACCTAGAATGTTATTATAGCAGAAAAGCACCTTAAAGTATAGATCCCTCCTCAAGCAAGGACTTTCTTTTAACAGCAAGGAGCTAAGACCTAATCAGGCAAGCCGCCTCTCAAGTCCGACTACTGAGATTTTATTGTGTATTGAACGCCACCTGGCTGGCTTATCCATTGCTCATTCCCAACTCATTTTTCTACTGCCTGCCCCAATAGCATGGCAAACTGCTTAATCTCCCAGTCCCCCTTGAAGCCAAGTGTGGCTACCACAGAAGAGTTCTGGCCAATGAGTGGTGAACAAATATCTGCTGGGGGAGTGCTCCAGAAAGTGTGAGCTTTTCCAACACAGGGAATAGGCACTGCTGGTGCCATCTCTCTCCCTCTCTTCCTACCATGAATATGAGCACAGAAGCAGGAAGATAGTGACCAAAGGAACAGATCAAAAGAATCCCCTATGCTGCCTATCTCCAAGAGGACCTCTTGTTACATTAAAAAACAGAACAACACCCCATTTGTTCAAACTGTTCTTAGGCAGGTTTTCCGTTACACGCAGCTGAACTCATTTCTAAATGATACAAATCTTTTTCCCATGGAAATAGATACAATGCAGCCCAGGACAATGGAGATTAATAGTACAAAATCTCAGGACACTAACTAGCTGTTAGAAGGAAATCCCTAGGTGTGAGATTCTTAAAGAAAATTAAAATGTAATCAATTCCAGGCTTAGTTTTGAAATTCATGCCTCACCTTGTTCTCATTTTATCTTAATATATAGAATAAATTTCCCAATTATATCTAAGGGTTTTCCATTCTTAGCCCAGCCCTGTGATTTTTAGTGAATTTAGTTTTTTTTTATTAAATTGAGTTGAGCTCCAAATGTGGTGGCTCATGCTTGTAATCTCAGCACTTGGGAGGTTGAGGCAGGTGGGTTGCCTGAGTTCACGAGTTTGAGACCTACTTGAGCAAGAACAAGACCCTCGTCTCTAAAAACAGTAGCCAGGCACTGTGCCGGGCACCTGTAGTCCCAGCTACCTGGGAGGCTAAGGCAAGAGAGTTGCTTGAACCAAAGAGTTTGAGGTTGCTATAAGCTAAGAGGTCACAGCACTCTACCAAGGGTGACCAAGTGAGACTCTTTCTAAAAAATAAAAAATCAGTTGATTTTTACTTATTTATTAATGTTCTGCTAATATAGCACTTTTTCAGTATCTCGATTCATGAATTATATTCTTATACTGACAGTGCATGTTTAGAAAGATGTGGATTATAGGATAGAGATTTAGACTATTCTGGCCCTGTCAATCTCCTTCTTTCTCAAAATGCTTGCAGAACATTTGGTCACATAATATGCCACCTTGTACTATTCATTAACTGCTTGTTAGTAGGCTGATTTTACCCCTTGACCAGATTATAAACCTATAAATACTGACACAATGCTGTATAGTGTTTTGCTAGTCACTCTCAGTGCCTGAACCCCTTCTAAATGCACAGCTTAAAAACATTCAGGGGTGGGCAGTGCCTGTGGCTCAAAGGAGTAGGGTGCCGGCCCCATACTCTGGAGGTGGTGGGTTCAAGTCCGGCCCTGGCCAATAACTGAAAAAAAAAAAAAAAAAACAAAAAAACAGGGGGCTAATAGCTCCTGGCTTCAGTATAAACTCATCCATGACCATGAGTCTCTCTTTAGGGAATTCAGTAGTAAGGTAGAGATGGCAAAGATAAGGTTTTTTAGGGGAACTATCTAAAACAATGGCACTTATGCATACATTTTGCTATATAAAGTTGGACAATTCATTTCATGCATTCACTCTAGAAAAAGTGCTATATACCTCATTATAGAATAACAATTATTACAGTCACTTTCAAAGAACTCCATTTGGAAGCCATGTGTCAATGCCAGTGCCTAGTCCACCCTTAAAAGCACTTTGGAACTATTTTTCTGGAGTGGCCATCGGAGCTGTCATTGTACTGAAGCCTGACAGTTAAGTTCATGAACTCATCCTAGAAAAAGTGTTCTGAAGGGTAGACTAAGTGCTAGCATCAGCGCATAGCTTCCCAAGGGGAACACTTCAAAGGTTAATGTAGTGATGCTCAGCAGTGAGGTGTGCAGCACATTTTCTAGGATGAGCTTATGAACCTTAGACATGATCGTATATCTCAAAGCCTACCATCACGCTTGACATACAATAGTCTCTTCATAAACATTTATTAGCTGAATGAATTGACACATATATACACAAGGCAGGAAAATGTACTATTAATGAATAGAATTTTTTTCCCACAGACAGATAAATAGGTGGCTATTCAAAATTATAATCTCTCATTTAACTGAGAAAAGAACCTATGATCTAATCTTTGATTTTCTCCTTACATGATTTACAGGGTAAAGGACTAATTAGTCACATTTGTCAAGACAATCCATGGGTGCTGTCTGGTCATCACCACTTCACTTATCAATTGCTTTGTCGTTTGGTGGATATTTATCTGAGAAGAACTTGTATCTTGCTAAAGTCAATTCTATAGGAACTCCTCACTTTTTCTTTTTTAGTCAACACTAACTGTTGTGGGCTTTGGGAATTTCTACCCGACAACACCATTTCATCATTAAATACACAGTGAAAGCTTGTTATCTAGATAAATGCCCCAATTAAAACAGCACATTCATGCCCACACCTAACCATGGCAGCAGGTTCAAACCAACAACTTGAAGGGCAGTAACTAATATACAAAATGGTCTAAGGGGCCCCAAATTTCATTTCAGCTGTTTCACTCTTATCCATTCATCTGTTCATTCAATAAAGCATTTATTGGAAGGTCTCAGTGATGTCTATTTCTAGGCTTAAAATGTTATTTACTTTCCTGAAGGCACATAAATCTTCCCTAATTTTTTTCAACAGCACAGTATCACTGATCCTGACTTGGCATCCAGAGTTCCTAGGGTTAAGCTGGAGACTTTGAGATTGGGGAAAGGCTAAAAACATTGAAAGTAGACAACTTCACACATCAGGGTGGCTGACTCGGCTGTATAGGCTGTGCACTGGGTAAGTTCATGGAGGCTGGTTCCTAGGACTATGATATGAATGGTGGGAACGTGGTAGAAACTCCACACAAATGGCAGAACAACAGGGTATCTTGGGCCCATAGTGCTACTTAGCCCAAGGGCACAAACTACTCAATGCCCCAAATCACATTTAAAAACTATTTTTCTTTGGGGGGTGGAGTATGTAGGTGAAATATTTGATTCCACAATACATATAAATTTCACAATTTAATCTTTAAATAAGAAGCTACCAACTAAAAATGCTTAATGAAAAGCAATTTTATACCTCATTTTTATTTAAAAGAGGCAAAGAAAATCAAACAAGAGATGCTATTGGTTAAAAAAATTAGAAAGTCCTAAGAGTCTCTGCTAAACAAATATATTAATATGCATAAAATATATGTATGAGAATGTTGATTGTTGTTTCCAAATTACTAAAATATAGAAGTGGTTAAAAAAATTATCATGTTTCCATGCATAAAATCTTATAAAGTTATGAAAAAGAATGAGTATACTCATAATTGCTCTCATAAGGACAGAACTCCAAAACATAGTCCAAAAGATAATCATGAAACAATATATATAATGCGATCCTGTTTGTAATCAAATTTAGGTAATGGTGAACATAAAGAGAAGTTACGGCACAGAACAGAGCCTCAAAAGATACACACATCAGTCTTCTGACAGTAGTAACCTATGGAAATGAACCAGTAAATGAGGAAATTTCATATTTTGTATGGTGAGATTTCAGTTACTTTTTTCTTTCAGAATGGGAAGTATTTGTGTATTAACTGCATTATAAAAAAAGTATCCAATGTACTCAGCCCTAATATGAAGCTAATTTATAGCTTTCATATGAAGGCTAAAACCCAATTATAGCACAGGAATACAGGGATAGGGGAAAGGGAGGGGAGGGGTGGGGGAGGATGGGTAGAGGGAGGGCAAGTAGTGGGAACACACCTACGGTGCATCTTAGTAGGATACTGGCGAAACTTATTAAAGGTAGAGTATTAATGTCTTTATATAGTGATCAAGGAAATGCCATGAAGGATATCTGTAACAGTATGATCAAAATATTTCTGAATGTATATGAATCATGCCCTGTTATTGCACCAATGTACATAATTATGATTCAATAAAATTATTAAAAAAAAAAAAAAAAGAAAAGTGTGGGTCCAGTTTCAGTCTTCTACAGGTCATCAGCCAATTCACACAGCACCATTTGTTAACTAGGGAGTTTTTCCCCCACTAATGTTTTTAATTGGCTTGTCAAAGATCAAATAACAGTAAGTAGGTGGGTTTATCTTGCTTCTCTATTCTGTTCCATGCATCTACCTCTCTGTTTTTGTGCCAGTACTATGCAGTTTTGATCACTATCTATTTATAGTATA
>CAUYON010146892.1:0-11762 GCA_963573935.1 Arctocebus calabarensis
GTCATTGTTGTTTGGCGGGCCCTGGGACTGGATTCGAACCCGCCAGCTCAGTTGTACGTGGCTGGCGCCTTAGCCCGTTGAGCCACAGGTGCCGAGCCTCTATTAACAATTTTAATTAAAGGCATGGGGAAAGCTTTGGAATCAACATGGAAATCAATGGGACCCTGGATCTCTCCTCAGCTGTGCAGATTAAAGAACTGAGTCATTAAGGGATAAATAATTTGTCCAATTTCCTACTACTTTTAAGTAACAGAGCTATCTATGATCAGACCCACATCTGTCATTTGACACCAAAGCTTGAGGGAATGCAGCTTCAAAACTCAACTTCTACATAGAACTTTACATCACAGAGGACAGGATTGCACCCCAGGGAAGAAATACATTTGAGACTCAGTGTGTTCCTCTATAAAATGTAAAGATTTTGTTAGACTGGGGAGTGGTAGTTCACACCTGTAATCCTAGCACTCTGGGAGGCTGAAGTGAGAGGATTGCTTGAGATCTGGAGTTAAAGATCAGCCTGAGCAAGAGCAAGAAAAATTAGTTGAGCATTGTAATGGGTACCCGTAGTTCCAACTACTCAGGAGGCCAAGGCAAGAGGATTGCTTGAACCCAAGAGTTTAAGGTTGCTGTGAGCTATGATGATGCCATGGCACTTTATCCAGGGTGATAGAGTTAGACACTGTCTCAAAAACTAACTAACTAACTAACTAAAGAAACAAAATAATTAGTTGTGAAGATCAGATTAGCATGTGTTTGTTCTAGGACCTAGCACATACAAAGCTACTACTATTTTCTTCCACTATTTTGTTAAATACATTTTCCAATGCTTTTATTTTCTCTTCGCCATCTAGAACACCAAAAATCTGAATATGTGATCAGTTATGGGGTGTCCCATATATGTCCCATATATCACACAGGCTTTAGCAGTCAATAAATGCTAATTATTGTTCTTTGTTATTAATATTTTGAGCTATCCTGGAGTTAGAGTTGGTTGTGGCAGGGAAGGCTATGGGAGAGATTGTCATAGAAGTCTGGAAATGAAAACTTAAAGGGTTAAGGAAAATAAAGCAGAGAGAGAGAGTGGGTGTGTGCCAGGGTTCAAGAGAGAACACATCCTTGATTCCCTTTCATTTCAATAGCCACTAATGAAGCTAAGAGAATAAATGATGCTTAAGGTAGAAAACATATGTGAGGATATGTATGAGGTGGATATTGAGGAGAGAACTTCTGGTCCCTTGCTACCAAGGGCCAGCTGTCACCAGCATTGTATCACACTGAAAAATAAATGTATGCAACCCAGGACAATCTGGTATGCTTCTTCTCATTTATCTTTCATTCCTGATTGTCAAAATGCCCTCTTGCTAGCTTATTTCCATTCCTATTTTCTCTTCGTCAAGGTCCACAGGTCAAGTGGTGACTCAGAGAGCTAAGTGTTCTTCTGGGGACGTCATTCACTTTCCTTAGAGAGGTACTGAAAATGTCCTGTTGTTCTGGGCAGCTTCACTTGTAGTGCATCTGGGCTGAAGGGGGTTAGCAAGAGCCCCAGCAAAGCTAAGGTTTCAAGAAACCATTTCTTCCCTTTCCTCATGTTCCAGAAAGCAACCTCCTACTGTAGGCTGAGGTTCCCTCTCTTGCTCACCATTTTCTGGCCAAACTTCATGATTTACAAGTATTTCATTCCTCCTTGATTGGAAGGAAAACGTACTTAGGAGGTTCCAAGCTCTGCTTCTGCGTCGGCCCTCTTGGGTTCAAACCTTCACTCCTCCATGTTAGCTCTGTGATCCTGGGCAAGCTGCGTAAACTCTTTGTCCCAGTGTCTCTCTGAAAAAATGGTGAGGACAAAATGAGATAGTCCAGGTAAAAGGCAGAGCACAAGGATTGGTTCTTAGTAAATTCTCATTGGCCTGAAATACTTGTGGTAGCAGCAGCTACAGTGAAAGTAGAAATAGTAAGCAAAAGAAATAAAGGAGGAAGGGTGGCACCTGTGTCTCCACATATACTGGAGGTGGTAGATTCAAACCCAGCTCAGCCAAAAAGTGCAAAAAAAAAAAAAAAAAAAAAAAAATAAAGAAAGAAAGAGGGGATATGGATATTTGAGAAAGGTCTACTGACCTTCAAGAATAAGGGTCATTGCCACTGTCTGTCCTTGTGTATGTGCCAGTCCCCACCAACCCCAACCCTCATCATGCATGTACACATTCAGTCTTCACTGGCCGGGGTCACCAGCAAAAGATGCTGTCAGTTCTAGTCGCAATAGCTATAAAAGCAGGATGGCTTTAGTGAGGAGGTTGTTCTGGTAGACAAATGTCCTTTTCCAGGTCTGGGTGATACATGATATATTAAAGGCTTTAATATATGTATGAATACATTATTGACTTACCTTATCTCAAAGATTTATACCATAGTCTTTTTATCCAGTTTTGTTTTCCATGGTTTCAGTTACCTACAGACAATTGTGGCCAAAAATAGGTGAGTATAGTACAATATGATATTTAGTAGGGAGGAGGGAGAGAGAAGAAGGGAGATGAAGAGAGAGGGAAAGAGGGAGAGAGATACCACACTTGCTAGCTTATTTCCTAGCAAGTTTTATTTAAGTCTTTTCTTTGTTTTCATATTTGCTCTCCAGTGGGTTTTACATTTTTATATGTTTTCGTGATGGCATATATCATTCTTTCATTTCCAGGAATAGGACTACCTTAAGCATTTCTTGTAGAGCCAGTCTAATGGTGATGAATTCCTTCAGCTTTTTCTAGTTTGGAGGAAAAAAATTATTTCTCTTTCATTTATAAGGATAACTTTGCTGGATGCAGTATCTCTGCTAACTTAAGTTTTTTTTTTTTTTTCTTCTATCACTTTGAATATATCATCCCATTCTGTCCTGGCTTACAAGGTTTCTGCTGAGACAGCCACTGTTAATTTGATGAGAGTTCCTTTATAAGTGACTGGACATTTTTCTCTTGCTGTTTTTTAGAATTATCTCTGTCTGTAACTTATGGAGGAGACCTTTTTGCATTGTATCTATTGGAGGATTTCTGAAGTTCCTATACCTAGATGTCTAAATCTTTTGCTAAACTTGGAAAGTTTTCTTCTACTATTTTGTTAAATACATTTTCCAATGCTTTCATTTTCTCTTCACCTTCTAGAACACCAAAAATCGGAATATTTGATCACTTATGGTGTCCCATATATTACACAGGCTTTGCTCATTCTTTTTAATCGTTTTTTCTTTATTTTTATCCAACTGGATTATTTTGAAAGATCTGTCTTCAAATTTTGTTATTCTTTCTTTTGCTTGATCTAGTCTATTATTGAAGCTTTTGAATATATTTTGTATTTTACTCAATAAATTCTTCATGTCTATTCAGTTCTTTTTTGTAATTTTCTCATTTGTATCCTGAATCCTTCTTCTGATTTCTTTGTATTGTTTTCCAGCATTCTCTTGATTCTCAGCGAGCTTCCTTAAAAAATCAATATTTTGAGTTCTTTTTCTGGGATTTTGTAAATTTCTTTTTGATTAGAATCATTTGTTGGAGAATTATTGTGTTACTTTGGAGATGTACTATTTCCCTGCTTTTTTGTATTTCTTGTATCCTCAAGTTGATACCACATATTGGGTAAAACAGTTGCTTCTTCCAGTATTTTTTCTTTTCTTCTTTTTTTTTTTAATTTGCTTTTGTAAGGGGTGCCTTTTTCTTGAAGAGATATCCATGGTGTTAAATAGGCAGGTCACTTTGGCTTTGATTCTGGCTATGTGCAGTAGTGTAGTCTCCATATGATTTCTTTGTCTATAAGTAGCATGAGTGGTGTCTGTGATTTCCTCAGTGGCTTAGGGTACAGTTGTTAGTGGAAGCTATGGTGAAGTTTTGCTGGGGACTGGGATGTCAGGTGAACCAGTTCTTGGGACCCCGGGTGGCATACACTGGCAACAGTGTTAGCACACCCATGCTGGCTAGTTCTTGGGCCTCCAGGAAGCTCTCTGGATGAGTTTTGGGGCCCATGGGCAGCAGATGCAACATGGAAGTAGCAGTGTCAGGACAACCCTCTGGGTGCAGAGTGGTCCACAGTGGTATTGACAGTGATTGTAACAATCTGGATAAGCCAGTCCTCAGGCCCTCAGTCAGCATATGTGAGTAGGTGTCAACTGTGATAGAAGTGGCAAGTTGGGTGAGCTTGACCTCAGGCCCTGAAGAGATGCTCAGCTTCCAATAATGGTGAACTGAGTTGGGGGATTTCTGAGGATGCTGAGCAGATAATGTGATCAGGTACTAGGGGAGGGCAGTTCTGGAACAGGCAGACTTCTCTTGGGCTTCCCAGTGGTATATGCAGGTGCTGATTGTGGTGGGGAGAGGTGGGGTAATCCAGGCCACCAGTGGAATGTTCAGGTGGGGGCAGCAGGGGCTGTGCTGTGGTCCCACTACTGAGAAGGGTCGGGTTACTTTCAGTGGGGAGGCAGCACCACTTCCCTGCTGTAGGGAGGCAGCAGGAGGGCATGGGCTTCACTCACACTTTGGACCTAGTGCAGCAGCTATGGGCAGTGGAGTTTGTCCTTGGAGCGTGTTAAAATGTGTGGTTGCCTCTCTTCTGGGGGAGAGCAAGGGGAGTCAGGGTTGACAGTGGCTCTCACCTTGGCCCTGATGGTAGCAGCCAGCATTGGTTGTGGCTGTGGGCAGGAAATATCAGGGGCGCTCCAGAGATGTGGAGACACAGGAGCTGTTGGCCTGGGGCAGGATGCAGTCTTGCTGGGCTCTCAAAATGGCACCATGCTGTATCTAATAAAAGCTTGGGGATTTGTGGGACCCATCATGAGCTCCCTCTCTGGAGCAATCCCATTGCCTGGTTTCTAGGTAGCTGGCTTTGTTAGTCTCAGGCCTTTGAGGGTCTATAGACTGTCCCAAGGCTGGGATGTGGGAGTCTGTGGTGGGAATGTGGAGCACAGGAGACTCTCACCATTTCCCTAAATTAGGGAGCCTCTCCAGATTCCCAGCCAATCCTGGCTAAGCAAGATGACTTGCTTCCCTCTCCTTCCTTGCCTGAAGTATTCCGGGTTGCTTTTCTGTTGAACTCCGCTCTTCTCTCCCAGATAGTCTATTCAGTGTGTGACTTCCTTCCTTCCTTCCTTCCTTCCTTCCTTCCTTCCTTCCTTCCTTCCTTCCTTCCTTCCTTCCATAGGCTCTCATTCTGTCATCTTGGCTAGAAGCAGTGGCATCATCATAGCTCACTGCAACCCCAAACTCCTGGGCTCAAGCAATTCTCCTACCTCAACCTCTAGAGTAGGTGTGACTGAAGGCATGTGCCACCACACCTGGCTGATTTTTTCTGTTTTTTTGTAGAAACAGGGTTTTGCTTTTGCTCAGGCTGGTCTCGAACTCCTGGCCTTAAACAATCCTCCTACCTCTCAGAGCACGAGGGTTACAGCTGTGAGCTATTGCACCCAGCCCAGAGTGTGATTTTTTTCTTGCTTTTTGGTTCTTCTCTGTGGAACAGACAAATGCCAGATGCATCTAATCGGCCATTGTAAAGCCCGTCCTCTCTTAAACAACTGGTAGATTTTTTTTTTTAATCTTAATTTTGGCATTTCCATGAGAGGAACATTAGTGAGTTTACTCTGCAGTTTGTAATTGATTCTGATGGTTTGGGACAGTTTTTACCAAAGTGATTATCAAATGGCTTCCCAGGTGTAGAAGACTAAGATGTTTATCTGTATAACCAAGGTAATGAGATTATGACTGTCTTAGCTCAGCTGCCATAACAAAACATCACAGACAATGTGTCTTAAACAACAGACATTTATTTCTGTTGGCTGGGAAGTTCAAGTTCAGGGTGCTGGAAAATTTGGTGTCTTCTCACTGTATCTACACATGGCAGAGAGAATGAGTAAGTTCTGGTCTCTTCCTCAGGGCACTTCCAATTGGTGGCCAAACATTTTTATTGTTTCAACCCATATCAGAGGACTCCACTGTCCTGCACTTTATGAACATAGATAAACTATTGAGTTGGCTCTGTAGTCATTTGGTCATTCTATGGAGTCATTGCCTAAACTGTACCGTAGAGTGTGATTTAAAGCAGCCGAATTTTCTATTTGCTTAGCACTTTTCACTTTAGAAAGAACTTTCATGGACGGCATCTGTGGCTCAGTGAGTGGGCCAGTGGGCCCTATATACTGAGGGTGGCGGGTTCAAACCCAGCCCTGGCCAAACTGCAACCAAAAAAATAACTGGGCATTGTGGCATGTGCCTGTAGTCCCAACTAGTCAGGAGGCTGAGGCAAGAGAATTGCCTAAGCCCAGGAGTTGGAGGTTGGTGTGAGCTGTGACTCCACAGCACTCTACGAGGGTGATAAAGTGAGACTCCATCTCTAAAAAAAGAAAGGAAGGAAGGAAGGAAGGAAGGAAGGAAGGAAGGAAGGAAGGAAGGAAGGAAGGAATTCGTGTAAATTATCTCATGTGTTATGTTTTCTGTAGCCTTAACTTACATGATATTTTCCTATTTAACATCACCTGAAAGGCAGGTGATGTTATTCCATAGCAGGACAAAATCCTTCAGCTTACCTTACCTTGACCACCATCCCAGGTGAATAGTCATCATGTTAGTAGTGGTTCAAATGGAATAAAGTTACTTATAGCTTGATAATAGGGAAAGCTCTACAGATGTATTTTAATAAATACATTTAAGTATTAGTGCAGTTTCTTTAGCCTTTAAGGGAGCTTCCCCTTGAGAATTTCACTTTACCAATAAGATATATATTGTGTTTTTATTTAGAATCAAGGAGGATTTCTGTCATATGATCTTAGAGGCAGACTCTAAGATGTGAGACTTAGATTCTCACGCAGAATGTGGGACTTTACACTGAAGTCTGAGCAGTCATTCCAATTTCAAATAATTATTTTTCATTGAAGGGTGAACCTTTATAAAAACTTAACATGCAGGACTGACAAGTTGGCTCACATCTGTAATCCTAGCATTCTGGGAGGCCGAGGCAGGTGGATTGTCTAAGCTTAGGAGTTCGAGACCAGCCTGAGCATGAGTGAGACTCTGTTTCTACTAATAGAAAAACTAGTTGGGCATTGCAGCAGGTTCCTGTAGCCCCAGCCTACTCAGGAGACTCAAGCAAGGGGATTGCTTGAGCCTAAGAGTTTTAGGTTGCTGTGAACTATAATGCCATAGTGCTTTACCCAGGGTGACAGAGTGAGAGTTTGTCTAAAAAGAAAAGAAAAAATTTGCATGGGGAGTACCTTTCTTTATATCTAAAATATTATATGGTAAGTACTTTCAGCAAAAGCAAATCTAAATTTATTCATAATTTTTATTAAAATATTATGATATTCTATAGGAAATGTCCAATACCAACCATATTACTTGACTTGGGAAATTACATTGAGAAAAAAGTCTTCCCGATACTGTTTACTCAAGCATGTGTGAAGTGTCTGGTCAGGGCTAAACTGCCTTCCTTTGTGCGAAGTTTATCTCTGGGCTCTGTTCCGTGTTTAATATACTTCTACCCTGAGCTCCAGTTTTAAACAATGTTCTATGTCACACAGAACTGCCAGGCCAAGTACAGTGGATGAAGTTTATACTGCGTCTATTGTGGTATACTTTTAAAATTATTAGAAACATAACATACTAGCTTTGTCTCCATGGCAATCTCAATTCTGTGCCTATTCCCACAGGTGATTCTGAGTCATCAGAATATTCAGGAGACTCACCAAGTGAAGAGATAGTTTCAAGCACGTTTGCTGCAGTGACCACAGAAGCATTCATTGCAGATACGAATTCCACCTTCATTGCTGAGGATGCAAATCAGCTAGAATTTATATTAATGGTGTTGATCCCACTGGTTTTATTGGTCCTCCTCCTTCTATCAGTGGTACTCCTTGCAATATACTATAAAAGAAAAAGAACTAAAAAAGGTAAATATTTGACGTATTCCGGTTTCCAGACAATTGCTTTATGTGTTAATGAGCAATCAATAACACAAAATCCCTTTTGCTTCTACACAGAGTCTTCTAGCCAAGGATCTCAGAGTGCTTTACAGACATGTGAGTATCACCCCAGTGCCTGCTTATGGTTAGTGATGGGGAGGGAGCTGAGATACTTTAAAGTTAAGCAGCAAGGACTATATACAATAGTATGTGCAAATGATATATTGCAACATAGCTTTCCACAAGCTAATAAGGCCATACTCCTTTATTTTTAAAAAGAAAGAATGTGTATGTGACGTAATAAAAGGAAAAGGAAAAAAGAATGTTTTATCCTAAACTGAAATTTAAAATACAGGTGTACTCATTTTGTTGTACTTTACTTTATCGTGCTCAGCAGATATAACTAGAAGGTTTATGGCAACCCTGTGTTGACCAAGTCTACTGGCACCATTTTTCAAACAGCATGTGCTCATTTTGCATCTCTATGTTGAAAATTTGGTAATTCTCATAATATTTCAAACTTGTTCATTATTATTATATCTGTTATTGTGATGTGTGATCAGTGATCTTTGATGTTACTATGGCAACTGTTTTGGGGCGCCACAAACACCCCAACTACCCATTCTTCCATCTCTCTCTCTCCTGGAGTGGGACACAACAACATTGAAATCAGGCCAACTGATAACCCTACAGTGGCTTCTAAGAGTTCAAGTGAAAAGAAGAGTCACACACCTCTCACTTTAAATCAAAAGCTAGAAATGATGAAGCTTAACAAGGAAGGCACATTGAAAGCCAACACGGGATGAAAGCTAGGCCTCTTGCACTGGTTAGCCAAGTTGTGACTACAAAGGAAAAGTTCTCGAAGGAAATTGCAGGGCCAGGTGTGGTGGCACATGCCTGTAATTCCAGCACTCTGGGAGGCAGGGGCGGGGGGTAGATCACCTGAGCTCACAGGTTGGAGACCAGCCTGAGCAAGAGTGAGACCTCATCACTAAAACTAACCAGGCATTGTAGCAGGCACCTGTAGTCCTGGCTACTCGGGAGGCTGAGGCAAGAGGATCACTTGAGCCCAAGAGTTTGAGGTTGCTATGAGCTGTGATGCCACAGCACTCTACCAAGGGCTACAAAGTGAGACTCTGTCTCAAATAAGAAAAAAAAAAAACAGAAAGAAAAACAGAAAAAGAAAAAAAGAAATTAAAATTGCTAATCCAGTGAACACCAAATAATAAGAAGCAAAACAGCTTTATTACTGACATGGAGAAAGTTTTAGTTGTCTGTCCAGACCACGTCTATCTAGAAAGTCAACTCAGCCACAATACTCCCTTAAGCTGAAGCCTAATCCTGAGCAAGGCCCTAAGTCTTTGCAGTTCTTTGAAGACTGAGAAAGAGGAAGAAACTGCAGAAGAAAAGTTTGAAGCTAGTAGAGGTTGGTTTATGAGGTTCACGGGAAAAAGCCACCTTTACAACTTCAAGTACAAGGTGAAGTAATAAAAACTGATACAGAAGTTGCAGCAAGTAATCGATGAAGGTGGCTATGCTAAACAGCATGTTTTTAATGTAAATAAGGCAGTCATCTATTAGAAGAAGATGTCATCTAGAACTTTCCTGGGTAGAGAGGAGAAGTCAATACCTGGCTTCAAAGCTTCAAAAGATTCCCTGTTAGGAGCTGATGCAGCCTGTGACTTTCAGTAGAAGCTAATGCTTATTTACCAGCCTCAAATTCTAGGGCCCTTAAGAATTATGCTAAATCTACTCTGTCTGTGTTCTAGAAATGGAACAACAGAGCCAGATGACAGCACATCTGCTTATAGTGTGGTATTCTGGATATATTTAAGTCCACAACTGAGACATACTGCTCAATGAATTCCTTTCAAAAAATTACTATTCATAGACAATGGATCTGATCACCCAAGAGCTCTGATGGAGATGTACAAGGAGATTCATGTAGTTTTTATGATTGCTAGCACAATATCCACTTTGCGAGGCTATAACTGCCACATGCAGTAATTCCTCAGATGTATCTGGGCAAAGTCAGTTGAAAGCCCGGAAGGAGTCACAATTCCAGAAGCCATGAAGAATAATTGGGATTCATGGGAGGAGGTCAAATACCAATGTTAACAGAAGCTTGGAAGAAGTTGATTCCAACCTTCATGGATGACTTTAAGGGGTTCAAGGCTTCAGTAGAGAAAGCCACTGCAAAGGTGATGGAAATAGCAACAGTACTGGAATTAGAAGTGGAGCCTGAAGATAGGACTGAATTGCTGTAATCTGATGATAAAACTTGAATGGCTGAAGTGGTGTTTTTTATGGATGTGCAAAAAAATCTACAAGAGATTAAAAAAAAATCTCTATGTTTAAAAAATAGAGATGGAATCTACTGCTTCAAGATGCTGTGAACATTCTTAAAATGACAAAGGATTTAGGACAGTACATCAACTTAGCTGATAAAGCAGCATTTGAGAGGACTAATTCCAATTTCGTAAGAGCATCCAACAGCATCACGTACTATGGAGAAATCTTTTGCAAAAGGAAGAGTCAATGGATGTGGCAATTTTTTTGTTGTTGTTGTCTTGTGTTAAGAAATTCCCACAGCCACCACAACTTTCAGTAAGCACCACCCTGATCAGTCAGCAGCCGTCAACACAGAGGCAAGAACCTCCACTAGCAAAAAGATTATATCTTGCTGAAGGGTCAGGTGATTTTTCATATTTTTTTTTAGCAGTAAAGTATTTTAATTAAGACATGTATATTATTTTAGTCATAATTTTTCATACTTACTAGACTATAGGATAATGTAAACATAACTTTTGTATGCACCAGGAAACCAAAAACTTAATGTGACTTGCTTTACTTCAAAATTTGCTGTATTGTGGTGATTTGAAGCCTAACCCACCAACTCTCCAAGGTGTGTCTGTTGCTGCAATCTTTGTACTTTATCTAGATGAGGGCTCTGTATAATCTTGGCCAATAAGCCAGTGTGACATTTCCCATTGTTGGAGGAAAGGGTAAGGCTGGTAAAGTGGTAAAGTGCAGTGGTTATGAGTAGGATGAGGGACAGGAAGGGTGTAGCCCTTGGGGCCATCACCACAGATAAGGATTCTTTTCTCTGTATTTCTGTCACAGGTTTATTTTCTCCCTCAGCTTACATCCCAGTCTGCTCTTGCAGAAGCCTAGGTGAAGCATCCTTTTTGCTCCCATTGAAGCTAGGTTAATTTTTATGATGGAATTCAACAATTGTCTACAGATTGCTAACATCAGTCTGATGAAAACCAATCTGATAGAAAACTCCATGGGCCAGACGCTCTGAAAGTATTCAGTTCTGATTCTAGAAGCATCAAATATTAGGTTTCAGAGTAGGTCTAGATCCAAAAAAAATCCCTCTAATTAGATTTTTAAGTTGAAATCTTTAAAGTTATTCTAAACATTATTTCTCTAATAATCCACCTATTCATACATATATATAAAACCCACTCTATGACCCTCCTACCCACTAACCAGAGCACCTCTGGCTCTGAGATCATGCCCTTGGCACACATGGCCCACTCATTGTCCCTGAATCTGGGGAACCTTTCAAAGCCAGTGGAAGAGATACATGTGAGCAGGGGAAGAAGCCCTGAGGTGTATTTCCTTTCGTGGCAGAGGCTCATATAATAGATTCCAAGGGGTCTGAGGAAACAGACAGCAACAACGCTGATTACAGCCACCAGCCTCAACAATTTTTTTTTCTAACTAGCAATTTCGAGTGCAAGTGCCACAGTGTCAGCTAAAGAAACACAACTGCGGGTTTTCTGCAGAGTGAAATGGTTCTGAAATGTCACTGAATAGCTCACAAAGGACGCCAATC
>CAUYON010146894.1:0-24829 GCA_963573935.1 Arctocebus calabarensis
GACTACAGGTACCTGCCACAACACCTGGCTATTTTTTGTTGCAGTTATCACTGTGTTTTACCTGGCTGAGACCACGTTGGAACCCACCACCCTTGGTATGTAGGGCAGGCACCCTACCCACTGAGCCACAGGTGCTGCCCTATATTCATTTCTTTTCTTTTCTTTTTTGAGACAGAGCCTCAAACTGTCACCCTGGATAGAGTGCTGTGGCATCACAGCTCACAGCAACCTCCAATTCCTGGGCTCAAGCGAGTCTCCTGCCTTCGCCTCCCAAGTAGCTGGGACTACAGGTGCCCGCCACAATGCCTGGCCATTTTTTGGTTGCAGCCATCATTGTTGTTTGGCAGGCCCAGGCTGGATTCGAACCCGCCAGCTCAGGTGTACATGGCTGGCCACTTAGCCACTTAGCCGCTTGAGCCGCAGGCGCCGAGCCAGCCTATATTCATTTCTTAAGCAGTTACATGTTAAAATATGTAGAGCTACATTCAGCCCTGGTCATTTTTTAATCATCATACTGTTCTTTATGTTCACAAGATCTCATTATCTGTCTTAAAAATCCTCTAAGCACTGACCCCATAAAAGCAAAAATAGAAAAATAGTTCTTTGCTTAGATGAATATCCAAAATAAATTTTAAAATAAATAAAATAAAATTTTATTTTAATAAATAAATTTATTAATTAAATAAATTTAATAAATTAAATAAATTAAATAAATTTATTAATCAATAAATAAAAAATTATTAATTAATTTATTAATTTATAAATTAAAAAATTTATAAATTAATAAATACATTTTTTAATTAAAAAAATTAAATTTGGCTTTAGTACCATTAGTAAGAGTATCACATCCTCAGAACCAAAGACTAATAAAAACAGCTATAAAGGCAAAAAGTGGTGTGAAGAGATATAAATGTAAAAACTTTTAATTAGTTGACCAATTAAAGAGAGGGTTAACAAAGCTAATTGAAGTCCACTGATATTTTCAAAATTATATTTTGAAGAAGTTTTTTCATTTGAAGAGATAAAAAATAAAGGGCAAAACTGATGTGAATTTCAAATCCTTTTCCTTTGTTAATGAACAAAGCAATTAGAAAAATGAAAACAAAATTTTTGGTAATTAATAGACTGGATAGGTTTAAAATCAGTAAAAGTTGACTGTCAATACACTTTGATATTAGAAAGCATACACCAAGTTTTGTCAGAAAGGAAGATTAAACAGCTGGTGATGTATTACAGAGGAAGAAAAAGAATAAAGGAGGTATGTCAAGAAAGCTATAACTTTTTGGGGTCCTCTTCAAATCTTCTATCATTAAAGGAAAGTAACTGCTTGGATGTATGACAGAGAAATAATAGTAGCTCCTGGGCTTATCTCAGAAGGGACACTGGGCTGGGCACCTGTGGCTCAAGCAGCTAAGGCACCAGCCACGTACACCTGGCACGTACACCAGCTGGCAGGTTCACATCCAGTCCGGGCCTGCCAAACAACAAAGACGGCTGCAACCAAAAAAATGGCTGGGCGTTGTGGTAGGCACCTGTAGTCCCAGCTACTTGGGAGGTGGAGGCAGGAGACTCGCTTGAGCCCAGGAATTGGAGGTTGCTGTGAGCTGTGATGCCACAGCACTCTATCCAGGTGACAGCTTGAGGTTCTGTCTCAAAAAATAAAAAAAAAAAGAGAAGGGACACTGGCCTTTGATTCCAATAGTTCAGGGCACTGCAGGTTAGACATTATCTTCTCAGAAGAGGGGAGGAAAGTTTATGGTTTACAAACTTTGAGCCTTGAGAAATCTTCTGTATCACATGAATTGGAGACTTAAATTCATCTTTGGGGAAGGCCTTTTTTTCATTATGAGAAAGCTACCCTAAAGTGCCCTTTAGTTATAGGAACTGAAGAAAGTCTTCATCTGATCCAATGTATAGGGGAAAAACTGTGATGTCATAATTATTCTGAAAGCGTCCATTCTAGAGCAGCCAGATGAGCTGGTGTATTAGTGGTAGTTGTACATAGTTGGGCCAATTTTTAATTTGGTATTAGAATGCCTACATCAATGCAGTAGCTCAGAGTCTTCGTAGATTGCAAATGAATATTTATTAAAATGAAAGTACAGTATAGTGATTTACAATTAGAAAACTTGAAAATAGGACTCAGAACAAGAAATTAAGATAATGAGAGCTCCCAAATTAAGATAGAATCAATCAATTGCAATTTTCCTCTCGATTCCATTTCATTCATATAAACAAAAATTTCTCTATAGAAATTTAGAGAAATGAATGACTCCTTCTCATCTATAGCCTTTGCCCTTTCATAAAATTAAACTTTTTTTAAGGCTCAGAGTAAGTACTTAAATACTTGTTGATTGATGTAAGATTTTATTTTCTAAGAGTTTAAGTTCAGCTAAAATGTCCCTGAGAAAAAAAATGCCTATTTGATGTGAATTATGTCTCCAAGTAGCACTAGCTACAGGTTTCCAAGTTTCTATCCTTTAAGCCAGTGAAAGAAAGGAAATCCAGGCTCTTCAATTTAGCTTCGGCATGATCAGTAAACTCCTTGGAGGCCTTCTGCAGTGGAAGCCGGGGTGGGCCCATTGGAATCCCAGAGATCAGAGTCATAATGGCTTTCGTCTGTGATACTCCAAAACCTAGATAGAAAAAAGAAATGTGGAAATGTGACTGGTACTGTCCACTTCTCCAGAAACATCCCAAAGAAAAGACCCTCTGCTAACAGCAACTACTACAATAGGATAAGGTGAAAATATAACAATCTGGTTGACATGACAGATTGAGCAAACATAGGAAATCCCTTTATCTGCATCAAATCCATAGGAATGCTAGAAAATGTTAACAAATCAATAAAAACAAAGGCTCAGTCGATTTTAAAACCAAGAAGGAGGCACCAAATGTGTCAGGAATAAAGGGGCCACAGGGATGAGGAGAAAAGCCAAATAGCTCTTGAGGATAACCTGATTTAGGAATATACTATTGTTAATCAAATGATATTGGGACTTCATTGCTAGGACAGAATTTAGTTCAATGTCATTGAGAAATGCACCACTTCAGGTGGCTAATGACTCAATGCTGCTGTTTTAGTGCTGGGGTCAGGAAGCTGGCATAAGAAGAGAAGGAACATGAAGGCTTGGGTCTGTGCATGGTGAGAAGCTGGAATACCCCCGCTGTATAAAACTGGTAGCTAGACTTCTATGAAAAACAACTGAAAAAAACCCAGGCCATTGGTTTGGGGATAGACAAGGAAACTGGACTTGTACCAAGGCTTTCTATGGAGAAAGACCTCATGAAAAAAATCCCAAGCCTATGCCCCAGGTGAATGCTGGATCCAAATTTGCATTACACATTTGATAGAGGTACCAGACTAAGAAATTAACTACAGACCAGTCAGAACTGGTGGAACTAAAGTGTCCCCGTAGAGGCAAATGCAAAATAGGGCACCTGACAACTCAGGGTACAATGGATTACCCAGAAAACAGCCGTCTCAGAAGATGAGCTCAGAGGTAAAAGTATAATACATAGCCCACAAGGAAAAGCGAAGAGAACAAAGAGAGAAGCCAGCATATGCAAAAATGACAAAATTTACATCCTGAGAGCAGATGACAGAAAATTCTAAAAGAGACTTCACAGAGATAAAAGGAATAGAAGCCATAGGCTAAAAGAAGGGTACATAAATTAAAAAGTTATCTTTTTAAAGCCAAAGAGAAATACTGAAAATAAAAAAATATATGTTCAGAGGAAATTAAACTGTAGAAAACACAGTTAAAGAAAGAATTAGTGATTTTTGAAGGTACAGCTAAGGAAATAATCTAGAATAAAGCATAGAAAGATATATTAAATATCAAGAATCATTAAGATATAGATTTAGAAGACCCAAAATATAGCTACTTTGCTTTCAGAATGAGGGACTTGAGTGAATGGAATTAAGAACAATATTCACAGAGAAGAGCAGAAAAAAATTATCAGAACTGAAGAAAGACAGCCATCAGATGAAGCAGAAGAAAAAGTAGGCACACTGTTAATATGTAAAAAATATAACTAATAATTACTCATCATAATCCTCAGTCTCCATTTTCTAAAATGTCTGTGATTTATTTTCTTAGCTGTTTTCTTGCTTTTAGATGAAAGATATAAGTAGTAACTTTTTTTTGCTAAGTTAATTTAGTAAGTTACAGTAACAACTGAGCTTTGGGAAGGAAAATACTAGCATGATTAAATATACAGTAGTCTTGCCTTACCCACAGTTTTACTTTCTACAGTTTCTATTACCTGTGGTCAACTATGGTCTGAAAATAGCAAGATATTTTGAGAGAGTGAGACAGCAAGAGGTCATAGTCATATAATTTTGATTATAGTACATTGTTTTCATTGTTATTGTTTTTTAAAGAATATTCTTAGTCTTACATTATTATTGTTAATCATAGGTATGTGTATATGTGGAAAAACATACTATTCTCAACCATAGTTTTCAGGCCTCTGCTGGAAGATCCTGGAACATATCCCCTACAGACAAGGGGGGGGACTACTGTACATGGGCAAACTTTTAGTTCTTTTAAAATTTTAATAGTCCAATATCAATTTTAATGTACTTTAGGAACTAATAATTGTCACACCAAACCCACAATTTTGGAAAAGTATTGCTTAGGACAAGAGAATAATAATAGGTAGTTCATAGCACTGGTGGCAAACAAATATGACAAAAATCATGAAAATAAAAAGCAGGTTAAATGTTGTCTTTGAAGGGTTAAGAGAACTAATTGAGAGCCCTGTGAGAATGGGAGGCATAACAGGGAATAGGTGCCTGGGGAGAGGGAGAGTTGCCAAGGGGAGGCAGAAGGGCTCTAATAGGAAGGTGGGAAGCCTGCCAAGAATTAACCTAAAACTTTTCCTGCACTGACCCAGGTTCAATTGGTCCAAGGGCTAATCTTTTGCAGAAGAGTGAACGGTGGCTATCTGTCATTTGTCATAGAATAAGATTTAAGAGGCTCTGGAGAGGTTCCTCTACTCAAATTCACTGTATCCCCTCCCCCCAGTTTTACTTTGTCATGTTATCCAAACCCCCATTTATTTGAGCTTACTTTCATTAATAAATTCTTTTCATATTGTAAATACTCTTGGGAGAGCTGTCAGTCATTCACAATTTAGTAAGATCTGTATTTAGACTGTCTTCCCCCAAGTGCTTAGGCTGAAATCAGACGCATGATTTTCGTAGAATTTTAATGAGCAGAGGCAACTAAAGGGAGGCAGGGGTGCTGACAGTGTAGGAGAGAAGGAACAGAATATGGGGTGTGTGTACTAACATGGAAGGGAGAGATTTATTTTAATAGAAGGCTGCCAAAGATCTTCCAACTAGGTTTACGTCACCATTTTGTATTTTTGGCCCTGGAGGTTAATACTGGAAAGAGAACACTGACTGCAACAGATCATGAAAAGGTGTTCTAGTTGAACACCTAGGTGTTCATTTCCTTTACATTTGCCAGCAGCAGACAAAGGCACTTACCTAGTTTGACCACAAAGTTGATAAATCTCTGGATACAAAACTAGAAAGAAACAAACAGATCTGTAGTCAGTATTACGGAACTATGAAAACAACATATGTAAAGAATTTAGAAGTGAAATTACAGAGGCCCTAAGGTCCACACACCTTAGTTTTCAGAAGGTCTATCAGAGTGGAGAAAAATAGCAATGAGGATGGTGAGGACCCATCCCGGATGAAGTGAGATCTTTTCATACACATAGACTTTACAGAATGGGCCTATGCAGAAAAGATGCTCCAATGAGGGAACTGTACAAGAGATTAAGTTGGGTAATGTACCCCTTATCCACCTAGCTTATGTAAACTTACCAGCTAATACAGTGGCTTTCAAACCGAAGCTAAGAAGCTCTGGGGTACCTTCCAAGATGCCTAAGGGGCACTTGGCCAAGGCTAAGAATTAGGAGCATCAATTTCTAGATCCTCAACTCCCATTAAGTGCTATTTTCTAAAATTGATTAGCACAAGAATTTGCAGGTAAGGGTGCTACAGATCGTCTTTTTCTATTTCCCCCTTTTTCACAGTTCTTTTCCTGCTTTTGAAAAAAATATATACCTCCAATATCACTGCTTTAGGACACCTCTGAGGCACCAAAAAGGGGCAAATTAAAATGTTAGTGCTGGCATTGATAAAGAAAGTGAGTGATTCCTCCAATTGGTGGATAACAAATCCTCTTGAAAATCAGAAGGTTTTCAGTTCTTTGCTTTTAGCACTGCTACTCACATTGAGCACTGAAAATCATTTAATGATTAAGCATTCTGTGATTTTGGCATGTGACTCACAAAATGCTCAAAGAATTGAGTGACTCTATTATAACAAAACCTTTTCCATTCTTATCCACTAATTTATAGAAACATGGTTTTGTGGTACTTATTTTTCTAAAAAAAAAAAAAACAAAAAAAAAATCCTGGCACTAAGTAACATTCGTCCGTGAATTCATGAACAAATGGATAAAAACAAAAGTCTCCTCTATCTCATTAAAGAGATGCATTTTCAATAACATTTTATAATGCTTTTATGTTGAAAAGTATTTAGCAGAATTAGAATATATTTATGTTGTTTTAATTGACTATATACTAGAAATAAAATTCAATGTAGAATAAAACTTTATTATTCAGGGTCTTCCTCCATACACCAAAACTATAGCATATTATGCTTACTATTCTGCTTTTTTCAATTAAATATATCATGTAGATCTTCCCAGATCAGAATATATAAAGCTATCTCATTCTTTTAAAGGGTTGTATATAATTCCATTGTATAACTTGATCATAATGCATTTAACAATTGGGTTATGGATAAATATTTGGGCTGTTTTCGTCTTTTGCTATCATGAATAAATCTGCAAGGAGGGTTCCTGTCCACGTAAATATAGCAGATGTCATTTAAGTCCACGAGAGTGAACGAGATAGGTTTAGCTCTACTTTTTTTACTTGTCTGTTTCTTCACTTGGGGATTGGACCAGCCAATGAGAGAAGCCATTGGGTAGAAGGGGCAACATTACAGGTGCTTCATAGTTTACTCCATCTATGATTTCCCTGTCCTTCAGCTTAGAACAGGTTAGAATTTTCAGAAATAACATTTCAAGGCAACTAAGGAGGAAAGAAACTATGAGTGCCAGGAGATGGCAGAGTCTGCACAATTCTGACTTCCTATCCTAATTTTAACCAAAGTCTTGTCAATATTTAGTTCTGTTGACAGAGTTTCCTAAATCCCCACCCTGGGCCTGCTCTTAGCTTCACCTGCTCTGGAGACAAAGCAGAGATATGTCATGTATAGATATAACTATCTAAACACGAAGAAGCAGATGTATGCTGGCTTGCTTTTGAGGCCTAAGGGTGAGAATGATTATGATTAATTATGAATGATTTCATGGATACTGCTTCCTTGTGGTCTCTCCGTTGGAGCTGTAGGTCGCTCCCTCTAAACCCAAGGATGCTTTGCACTTCTGCTCTGTAATCTCTGATTATCCTGCTGGCAGCATGTCCTGTTCAAAAGTTTCCACATCAGAGCTTTAATAGGACAAACTACTCTTTCCGATGTTGGTTATGCCCTCCCATTCCCACTTTTTTCCTGGGATACTCCTCTCAGCTGCTTATACTGTTCTAAAAAATCCCTTTGTTTCGCAGCCCCCAAAAGTCTTCTTCTTGTGCCTACTCTATTTCCTTTCATCTCATTCCATTTACACTTTAGAACAAGCTGTTGAGACTAGTTCTACTTCAGCAAGGCTCTTCTCGATGTAACGTTACCAGCAGCTACCATTTCCTATGGGGTCTTCCCTGTAACTTCCCTGCTGCTTTTCTATCCCTGTTTCAAAGCCAGTGTCTCCTTTTGGATTACCAACTAGGCTCTTGTGTCCTGCCCAGTGGGTGTTTCCAGTTCTTAGCACATTTCTAGGGTGAACAGGACTGACTTGCCCTGACTTTGGATTAAGCCTTCTCCATTTTTTTTTTTTTGAGACAGAGCCTCAAGCTGTCACCCTGGATAGAGTGCTGTGGCATCACAGCTCACAGCAACCTCCAATTCCTGGGCTCAAGTGAGTCTCCTGCCTCTGCCTCCCAAGTAGCTGGGTCTACAGGCGCCCGCCAGAATGCCCGGCCATTTTTTGGTTGCAGCCCTCATTGTTGTATGGTGGGCCCGGGCTGGATTCGAACCCGCCAGCTCAGGTGTACGTTGAGCCACAGGCGCCGAGCCAAGCCTTCTCCATTTTAAGTTACCAGCTTCATAACTTCCTTTGTCCTCTGATGACTCAGGGGTGATATTCTCAAGGGGCAGCATGTAGTCATTTTTCCCAGAAATGTGTGACCACTATTTTACAATCACAAAAGTACTTTGAAGAGAGCGTGAAAATAAGATCCTGTGTAGAAGGAACAAAGAGAAGCATTCCCGTAGGAGGCCTGTCCTGATTAGACATGTAGGGTACATGGACAATGGGGACAGGTTTGGTTTTAAATAAGGAAAAGTAAGAAACAGAAGGTAAAGTGGCTTGCAAGTTTTAATGAGAGCAAACGGGGTCTATAAATGTTGATAAGAGAGGAAAAAAATAGAATTAAGTGGGGAAGGAAAAAGAGTATGATTGTAGGAAGGGAAGAAAATGTTTACCTGATAGTTCAGGGCTAAGGAGAAGTCCTTTCGTTCAAAAGCCTCCAACATTTGGTTTGTCTTCTTTCCCAGGTAGTTATAGGTACTGGCAAGACAACAGAAAATACTGCGGGTTCAGTAACTCAACAGGAAAGGCCCAGATTCCAAACCCTTATTGTTTAAAAGGGAAAAAATATGCCCCTGTCTCGTGAAAGTCCTTATCTGTTAGGGGATCAGACTGTCTTCTGTGCTGAGTTTTCCGACAATACTAAGCAGTGCTGCAGATAAGGCAGAGAATACAAAAATGGATAAAGGAAGAAAAATGGGAAAAGGATAAAATTAGAAAGAAAAAGCAAATGAAAGATAGAGGTATATTTGGTAGGGAGAAATTGAGGCCAACACCTGCCCTAAGCACACAGAGAGGCTTAATGCTAGATAAGAGCTGTAGATAAAATGTAGCATCTGTAGCTGGAAGAAAGTAAAAAGTAAAAATAAAAAATATAAATTAAAAAAATACAGCATCTGAGATGAGTCTTAAAAACTTTATGCCAAGAAATTGGGAGAATGGAGTTACAGTAAAAGGAGAAAATCTCAACAAATTACTTACATTCCTTGCCAACTTATATGTTACTTAGAGACTAATTTCTATACAATAATATTAATAATGATGATAATAATGAAATGAAGGACCATTTACTAAGTGCTTATTATATTACAGGTGCTTGACGTAAATCATGTCTAATCCTCTCAAAGCCCTATAAGCTAAGCTGGTTTCTATTTTGCTCAAAGAAGGGATGCAGAGTTGCCACAAAGATTTCCACCACTTCATGGTTCTATGACAAGTCAATAAAAATGAAGTTGAGAGTGGTTGCTCAATCTGATAAAATGTTCTCACAGACTTAAGGAAAAAAAATCTCTAACTCTACAAATAAAGACAAATCTTAGACTTATCACAGAATTCTTAGAGAAATCAGCAAGGTAGAAGGTTATAGAAATTCTTAATAAGCACATTTCTCAGTTTCTTTAAAGATGAAGCAAAAGTAAGTCAGTATCAGAAGATGTATTTAACTTGATGTATCAAGAACAGAAATGTCATTGGTCCTTATATATGCAGACCCTGGGTCAATAGCAAGGGATTCCAGGAATGTGAAGCTCACATTATCTTCTGGTAATAAAGTAGGGAAGAACAATGTCTGAGGAGTTTCAGAAAACTAAAATTTGAATTGCAGTGGTCTTTGATGTAACCTCAGTTAAATGGGAAGGTGATTAAGACAAAATGAAGTCTAAGCAAATATGCTTTGCTTATAGATAATGTTGACAGAATTAAAATGCCTAGCATGGTCAAAAGAGTAAGAATTTCCAGGGGGAAAAAGTTTCCATGGTCAACAAATCCAGGATTCAGGCTTCCTTGGTAGAAATGACCCTGCAGCTACAAAGGATGCCACAGGCCATCTTGGTTAGGTGAACAAGCCATTAAGATTATCAAGCTCAACCATTCCTCAAACCTATGCTCACCAAGAACATGTTGTGTCACTTTGCTTCAGTTAATGTAAACACCTCAATCAATCTGCTTGTAAGCATCTTCTTTTTTTTTTTTTGTAGAGAGAGAGTCTCATTTTATCACCCTCGGTAGAATGCTGTGGCATCACACAGCTCACAGCAACCTCCAACTCCTGGGCTTAGGTGATTCTCTTCTCAGCCTCCCTAGTAGCTGGGACTACAGGCACTCGCCACATTGCAAGCATAGTCTAATAAATTAGGTTGACATGTGCAATGGATATGCTAATTGAAATTTTCCTGCCTTCTGAGTAGCCATTAAGTGTGTCCACAGCTGGATGAACATGAGGTGGACATGTGACTAGGCAGTATTATGATGGATGCTACACTTTGGCAGCCGTCATTGGCCAACTGCATGTTGAAGCAGTTTTCCATCAGGGAAAAGAGAAAGAGATGAGAAATAAAGAGGTGTATAGAGAGATGCAGAGGTGAGAGCCTCTGGAAGACCACAGCTGGAGGATGATATTCCTCGGCTATTAAGAACTTTGCAGTTCCTAGTTTTCATCCTCTTTGAAACCTGATTACACATTCTTTTCTTTTCTTTTTTTTTGAGATAGAGCCTCAAGCTGTCACCCTGGGTAGAGTGCTGTGGCATCACAGCTCACAGCAACCTTCAACTCCTGGGCTCAAGCGAGTCTCCTGCCTCTGCCTCCCAAGTAGCTGGGACCACAGGCACCCGCCACAACACCCGGCCATTTTTTGGTTGCAGCTGCCATTGTTGTTTGGCGGGCCCAGGCTGGATTTGAACCCACTAGCTCAGGTGTACGTGGCTGGCGCCTTAGCCTGTTGAGCCATAGGCGCCGAGCCTACACATCCTTTTCTTGGTTCTAAGTAATTTCCCAGTATTTTATAACTTATTTTGTTTTACCTAAGTTACTTTGAATAGGTCTCTGTTATTTGTAACCAAATAATTTCAGACAAAGACAGTGTGAGTCCATCTGTGAGACAATGATCACCAGGGCTACAGCACCAAGGGTCAGCTACTTCTAAGTTATAGGGCTGTGCATGCCCTCAGCTCATGTGCGCCTATGTCTTACCTCTACCGGCAATAGATGCTTGTAGACAATAGTGACTGAGTCTCTAACAGACTGATAAAGCCCTACTTAATTCCGACAAATGTTGGAAAGAGAGGCAACTTCTATTGGAAAGGATGTACGTGCAAGAAGTACAGCTATTCTGGTGATAAATCTCTCCCTGGGGGACTTTAAATTTATAATCATTGGGGAAAATGAGTCATGCTTACCTGCCCACTGCTCCAGTTGCTCCCATCATCAGAGCACTCAACAGTTGCTAATCAGAAACAGATAAGGAGTATTTACTTTTATGAAAAAAAGAAAGGGAAGAGATGCTACTACTATGTAAACAACTGCAGAAGTTGTTTTAGAGCAAAACTGACCTGCTGCAATATGCTAAGTAAGAGGTGACTTACCTCATCCACACCAAAAAGGAAAGCAAACTGCTGCTGGCGATTCTGATCAACACACTGCCCGAAGTCTAAGAGATCTGTGTCGCTGAATTTCAGCCCTTGGAAGGTAGGGATCTTCTCCTGAATGCCATCCAACAACTCCTCAGCACGAACTGCTCAAAACAATAAATGCCTCATTAACCTGTATACCTCTGGGAAATATGTGCATGGAATAACATCTCGTATATACCCACACATCTGCACTGAGCTGCCATGGGCTAGTGTCAGCTGGAGCTTACTGCAGACAGGGCATAATCACTCGCCCCTGCCTAATAGCTCCTATGTACTTATCAACTTATAATCCATTCCTTAAAGACAGATATATATTGGTGATATATTTGGTCTTGGTCCACAGTTCCTGAGACAGCTCTTAAAACCCTTGTAGACAGGGGTGCTAGAGCAAATACTTTGTTCTATTCTTTGGTCTTCGATCCTGGTTCCTGACATAAAGCTCCTAAGACTTGTGTAATATCATGAGTAATGGGCACATCTAACACAAAGCTCCTAAATCCCTTGTAATCTCCAAAGTGGCAAGAGCCCTTCCGTACACTATTGTGTTGATGGAGGGCTGGGTCTCTGGGAGAGCGTCAGGATGGGGGCTGGGTTGTTAGCAGAGCCAAACACATGATTAGAGGGTTGGCACTTTCAATCACGCCTTAACCTCTGGGTAGGAAAAAGGGGCTGAAGGCGGAGCTGATCACCCACAGCCAATGATGTGATCAATCATGCCTAAATAATGAAGTCTCCATAAAACTCCAAAAGACAGCGTTTGAAGAGCTTCCGGGTTGCTGGATCAATGAAGGTCCTTGGAAGGTGGTTTGCCCAGAGACGGACTGGAAGTTCCATATCCTTCTCATATACCCAAGCGTTTCTTCATGTGGTATCTGTATCTTTTATAACATCCTTTGTAATAAATAGGCAGTAGTAAGTAAAGTGCTTCCTTGAGGTCTGTGAACTACTCTAGCAAATTAATCAAACCCAGAGAGGAAGCCATGGGAACCCTGTTTTAAGGCCAGTTGGTCAGAAGCCCAGGTCACAATTTGGGACTTGAGCTGACATCTAAAGTGGGGGAAGTCTTGTGGGACTGAATTCTTAACTTGCAGGCTCTGATGCTAACTCCAGTTCAACAGTATCAGAATTAAACTATAGGTCATTCAGTTAGTCTCTGGTAGAGAACTGGTTGTTAGTGAGGGGGATTCCCCACATATATTTTGGTGACCAGAGGTGAAATGTTTTGTTTGAGTGGTGAGTGTGAAGAGTAGAATGTAGTAAAAACAGTTTATCTTTTCCTCAGTATGTTTATAAAGCATAGCCTCCATTTTTTCTTTTATGGAGTTTAGAATAGAATGGAATTTAAACAAATCTGCTAAGAATTTTCATCTAATCAGAAAAAACTTCTCACTGGAGAAATACAGTAATAACAAAGAAAAGCTAGAGGAAAAGTCAGGAGAGATCACAGTACCTTCCTATGTGTTTGGCACTGAGAATATAATAGGTGCCAGATAGACATGGTCTTGCCCTAGAGAGGCTTATAGTCTCGAGTCTTCTCATAGAAGTAAGGGGGTGTGTGTGACAGAGACACAGGTGTCTGCTACAAGTGCCTGGAGGTCAGCCTTTCCTTCACACTTAGCAACTTTCATTATAAGGTGGTGTGAATTATTGATAAGGGCTGGGATGTTAGAGTGATATTTAGAAGCAATTGGAACTGCCCAGTCAACACCCAGCTATGCTTTTGTGGTATGGAGTGGGAGTTTCTTAGTAAAATAGGGTAAGATGTGAGAGTTGGAAGGAAAGAAATATCAAAAGCCGCAGCACTTACTCTTTATCCCTGTCAAGGCAGGAATGTGGTAGTAATAAAATGGCAATGCAGGGGCAGCAGCAGCCACCTCCTTTAGGAAATTAACCAGGACATCTGAAAGAACAGCACAGTGTAAACAAATATGAAACAGTAGGCTTTCCCTGGTGGAAAAAACAAATCATGTAATGAAATGCAACCATCCTTCTCAGAAACTGAAAATACTGTTTGTTTGTTTGTTTTAATTTCAGATTATGTTTAGGTTACATTGTTTATTTACATTTCTAAAGTAAAGTTCAAGTTGTAGTTGAGCCCTTCACTGGTGCTGAATATCATCACGTTGTGTACATTAGGTGAGATCCCTCCAGTCACCTTCTCCCCTCACACGTCCCCTTTCCTTCCTTTCACCTTCCCTTTTGCTAGATTATACCTGTGTATTTTTCTTTTGTGTGGGCGTGTAGTTGTATATGTATTGGTTTCATGTTAGTAGTGAGTACATTGGATACTTTTCTTTCCATTTTTTGAGATACTTTACTAAGAAGAATGTGTTTCAACTTCATCCAGGTAAACTGAAAAGAGGTAAAGTTTCTATCTTTTCTTATGGCTGAATAGTATTCTATGATATCCACATACCACAGTTTGTTAATCCATTCATGGGCTGATGGGCACTTGGTTTGCTCCCATGTCTTGGCAATTGTGAATTGAGCTGCAAAAAACATTCTAGTGCAAATGTCCTTGTGATAAAATGATTTTTTTCTTCTGGGTAGACACCTAGTAATGAGATTGCAGGATCAAATAGGTCACCTTTTAGTTCTTTGAGAATGCTCCATATTTCTTTTCCATAGAGGTTGTATTAATTAGCAATCCCACCAGCAGTGCAAAAGTGTACCTTCTTCTCCACATGCACACCAGCATCTGCTGATTTGGAATTTTTTGATGTGGGCTAATCTCACTGGAGGTAGGTGATATCTCAGAGTAGTTTTGATTTGCATTTCTCTGATCATTAGGGATGATGAGCACTTTTTCATGTGTTAGTTGGACATCTGTCATTTTCAGAGAAGTTTCTGTTCAAGTCTCTTGTCCACTTATAAATGGGGTTGTTTGCTGTTTTCTTGTTAATTAATTTGAATTCTCTATAGATTCTAATTATCAGTCCTTTGTCAGATTCATAGCATGCAAATATCTTTTCCCATTTCAAAGGCTGTTTGCTTTAGTTGTGGTACCTTTAGCTATACAGAAGCTTTTCAGCTTGATCATGTCCCATTTGTTTATTTTGGGGGTCAGTCTTCATAAAATCTTTTCCCAGGCCAATTTTGTCAAGAGTTTTCCCCACACAGAAACTGAAAATTCTCAACCTCACTTACCATCCTTGATATTGTTAATGCCATGTTTTTGCGATTCACTTCTTTCAAAGTTTTATTTTCCTTTCTATAGAAAGGCCAAACTAAGATGGTTATTTGCCTGCCATACTACACTACTACTAAAAAAATCAACAATCATAAAATACTCTTATAAAAATCAGAAGCCAGGCTCGGTGCCTGTGGCTCAACGGGCTAAGGCACCAGCCACGTACACCTGAGCTGGCGGGTTCGAATCCAGCCCGGGCCCATCAAACAACAATGACGGCTGCAACCAAAAAATGGCCGGGCGTTGTGGTGGGCGCCTGTAGTCCCAGCTACTTGGGAGGTGGAGACAAGAGACTCGCTTGAGCCCAGGAATTGGAGGTTGCTGTGAGCTGTGATGCCAGGGCGACCCAGGGCGACAGCTTGAGGCTCTGTCTCAAAAAAAAAAAAAAAAAAAAAAATCAGAAACCATCAGGTACGACTCTTACCTTCTTACCCCAGAAGGACTAAGTTTGGACAGTAACCAAGAGGGACTAGTACAGGTTCAATAGGATCAGAGTAATAAGGTTATAATGCAGAAAATTCTACAACAAAAAGATGAACAACATCTGCTTCAAGAAGGAAGGTGTAAGAGTAGTGGCACATGTCACATAAATTCAACCAAAGTTTGGTACTTTTTCCTTTGGGAAGAAATCCAAATACATCAGAAGAGAGTACATTCTGGTTTACTGAGGTGGGATTTCCTACTTTCCAATGCAAGTTCCAATTGCAACATTACTGCAAATGACAAATAAATCCAGCAAAGCTGCTTATACTTTGAATGCCACTAGATAGTGAGGGAAAGAATCTTATGTACTTTATCTGAATACTGTGATGATACATTCAGTCCATGATACATATTTATGGCAAATTATTATCTATAATTCATCATTTCTCCTTTATTCATCTTTTAGGAAAATATTAATGTAAAAATTTATAAAACCTTGTGGAAAAAACTTTTAAAATGTTCATTTTAAATCCCTGAATTAGCTATATTTAAATTACTTATCTACATTACCAACCCTTTTTGATCTACCAACAATAGTGGATATTTTGGCCTCTTATACATTTACTCATGGATTTATTTAATCATGTATGCAAATGACATTTTGTCTGTTGCTATCCTTTTAAAATTTTTATTTTGTTTTTTACTAACCAAAAGGACTAAAAAAGACCTAGTATACTTGGACACCATAAAGTTTCCATAGAGAAAGCAGCAAAAAAGGAGAAAGCAATACTTTTGATATTTTAGAAATTCAGAAGACAGTATTTCTGTAAAATCTAATTGTGCAGTCATTCAACCTTGACTAGGATGTATAGTCTCTAAATTGCCCATCACTTATACACCTTTGAGAAAAATAGTCCCATGTTTTGCTATGTGACTTTGTCACTCTTCACAATGGACTCCTAACCAAAACACAGGCACATACAGATCGACCAGGGGCTTGGGGGATGACCCAATCAGATTATTTGGCAAAATAATCAAAGTACTTTAATGTGGTCACTTTTCTGAATCCAGGGAGAATAAATACTCCAGAGAACCATTATACCATTACAACTTCAGGCCTCCAGTCTGTAGGACTTTGCTTTCCTGAATTAAATATAGCCATTTTAAATGGAGGCAAGAAGCAGGACACCATGTGGGGCACTGTACATTTAGACCTATCTACTGATTACCTTTGTTCCACGGCTTGAAAAAGAAAGGTGCAATGACAGCAATGCCATCGGCTCCTATTTCTGCTGCATGTTGGGCCTTTAAAGGGAGAGAAGACCGTACTGAAATAAGTGATTTATTACAGTCACCTACAGCTTGGATACTAGAGTTCACTAATAAGCTCTTCAGGTCTGCCAACTGAAACACCACTGGACAGTAGAAAAATGAGCCAAATTTAATGATAAATATCATTGCCAAGAAAATCCCAGGTGGCAAAGTAGGGATCCCTGGTGAAGGTGAGCTGTGCGCTTAATCTCATACTTCTCCATAGTTTTGTCAGTATAAAAAAAATCTTGCTAGGGAGACAAGTGTTCATTCTGATAAATGATAACTGCTCATAGAGATGCCTGCTGATGTAATTTCTCTTCTGCTGTTCAGCCTACTGGATGACACTGTATCTTCTGTTCAATGATACCACAGTCATATTTTAAAATTTGTATTAAAGAGTGTATGGATGGGCTGGTACCAACCACATGCACTAAGGGTGGCGGGTTCCATCCTAGCCTGGGCCAGCTAAACATCAATGACAACTGCAACAAAAAAATAGCCGAGCATTGCGGCAGACGCCTGTAGTCCCAGTTACTTGGGAGGCTGAGACAAGAGAATTGCTTAAGCCCAAAAGAGTTTGAGGTTGCTGTAAGCTGTGATGCCACAGCACTCTATTGAGGGCGACATATGTCTGGAAAAAAAAAAAAGATTGTATGTAGTTTGAAAAGGTTTGCACCATGGTTCTTAGCTTTTTCAAATTCCTCTAGAAACAATTAACATTGCCTCTCACTGGGCCCTTATAACTCAAGTAGAGTTGAACCTATCACGTTGTACCACAGTTGTGTATGGTGATCGTCCTCTAACTAGGGTGTGAGGGGAGGGGTCAGATCTTGTTCACTCCTCAGTTCAGGTCAATCATGGTGCTAGGCACAGGCAGGTGCTCAGTAGATGCTTATTGATCATTTCAGAACATGCCCCACTACCTACAAGTGGAACAGGGCTTCCTTCTGAGACTTTAACTTGTAATGTTTGTATCGAACAGAGGCGATCAACTTTCTGCAGAAGTAAACTAGGACAGTTAAAAAGAGAACATTGAGATATAGCCCAAAGACCAATCAAGACACTGGGTATAATTTCCTTAACCTAGAGATATATGAGAATGAGAATGAGCTATATTTGAATCATTTGTTTAGGAAAAGAGTAGATAGGCAAACTAAGGTGAAAGTAAGGAAAAAAGGAAACACCCGAGACAGACGCTGGCAATGTCCATTCAAGCATCATCCAGTGGAGAGCAAGGGCCAATGTAATTGTCTCCCATATACCAGGAGATCATCCTTATATCAGAAGACTATCTCTATTTCAAGATTACCTCTATACTATTCTAGTGTTCAGCCCAATGAATAACATGGCCTATCATGTCATGACAAGACAATACTTTAAAATTTACATTACACATTGGAAAAGAAAGCAGTTGAAAGAGAAGAAAAAGAAAAAATATTCCCTACACCATGCTATCTTTGGTGAAAGACCTTTTGTAAGAAGATCAAATCGAATCCCCAAATTCTGATTCTAGGCTTAATAGTCTAGTAATATGTCTTCCCTTGTGGCTTGCCTAAAAGCACTGAATTGCAATATTTTAAGTATATGTTATATATACCATTTCTAATAATAGGAAAAACCACCAAACAAAACCCATCAAGATGATGTTGGGCTAGATAAAAATCATTTTACTCTTTTCGAGTTAGACTATCTAAATTCTGGAAACATAGTCAATTTATAGCAGTCCAGGCATTAGACCTTCTGGTAAACAGTTCTAAACATCTCTGTGCCTTCTTTTCTTAACCTATTTTGAACCTAGGCCTCAAAACTACCACACCATCTGCTTTTCTGTTAACAACTTTAACTCCTTCCTCCCTAGCTTTTGCACTACCTAACTTGCTAATCCCTATATTTAGAGCAACCTAATTGTCTGCATTCTTGTTTCTATGTTCTGGCTGAAGAGCATACCCAGAGAAAAATTCCACAACTGTGTTGAATGGTGATGTGACAAATTTATGACTTACAACTTTAGTTGGTTTTCAGGACCACTAAGCAATCCTTCCCTGTTTCAGCTCTCTCATCCTTTCTGCCAAGGTAGTATATCACATTTAACCCAAGCCATTATTCTTTTATCCCCTTTGTGTCCAGCAGATGGCCCTGCCTTGAGACTTTAACTTGTAATGTTTGTATCGAACAGAGGCGATCAACTTTCTGAAAGAGAAAACTGAAGTTGGATCAAGTTCTGCAAGTCTGCCCTTACCAGCAAACTTAGCTACATCATTCCTTGGAGGAAGGTGCCTTGTCTCCTGTCCCACAGCTGTTGGGCTACGGCTTCTTTGTGCACAGTGCCTGCTACTAGACAGTAAGTCCCTGAGGCCCTACACCTTATCTTTTCAGGCACTGTATCTACCACATAGCAAAAGTGGTCTTGATTTTAACTTCAGCCTAAAAATGGAAGCCCCAGGTTCCCCATTAGCGCAGTAGGTAGCACATCAGTCTCATAAAAATGGAAGCCCCTTGAATGGTCTCTCCCAGACAGATTTCTATACATACCAGTTCCTGTGACTCCTTCAAGCTCAGGGCCCCTACGTGAATCACCACCTGATCCAGCCTGCAAGAGAAAACACTGCTGCATCCCTTGAGGTTTAGAGGAACACAAAGGACTGGTTTCAGCACTTAGCTGATGCCTCGTTAATCTCAATCTCAAGACTATTAAATTTGATAGTGATCTACTTAAAATTAAGCTAATTAAAAGGTATATGGTGATATTTTTAATGTAGGCCACCAATATCAAAGTCTAATCATGTTACTTAGAGGCTGGTTGTGATTAGAGAGCTCCCAGGACGATTCAACCCACAGCAGAGAAGATTCAACTTCACAGAGGTCTTTAAAGACAAAGTTAAAATTGTACTTTATTTCTTCTGTACCGTAGGAATGCAGCCATTCCTGCAATGCTTAGTTTATAGCCAGTGGGAAGGTGGCATGTTTACATAGTGTCATGGTGGTTTCATATTGCCAGCAGGAGAAATGTTTGCTAAAAACTGCTGAACATGCACAGAAATGAGGTTCATCTCTCATGAAATTAGAGGCAGAGGATCCCAGGGATAACTTAGTCCATGCTCATTATCTTATAGGTAAGTACACTAGGGTCTGTAGAAATTAGTCTTATATACATGCTTACATACAAAAACGGCTTTAGGCTGTGATAAAAGACATACAAATTAAAAATCAATTCTAATGGAAATAAGTGATTTGCTTTAATAACGTTTAAAATCAATAATTTATGTGTCAGACCTTACATATGGTTTTTGTAAATAAATGTTGTATGTATTTATATAAGAGTGGTTTACACATATATGGGACTGGCTAAATCTTATTGACCTAGATCAAATGTAAATTAAAAAAAAAACAAAACTAAAATGACAATGGTGAATCCAGCCCTAGGAAAAAAATATGATTGGGAATTGGTACAATATAGATGTTAAGAACTTATATGCCAGAGTTAGACAATGTAAAATATGTATAATGGCAAAGACAGAAATCATTAGGGATTAAAAAACACATGCCTAGGAAATAGAATTTAAGGTCCAACCAAGCAGTAGAATTTTATTCATTGATTCATTCATTTTTATTTATTTATTTATTTATTTATTTATTTATTTATTTATTTATTTTTTGAGACAGAGTCTTACTTTGTTGCCCTTGGTAGAGTGCCGTGGTGTCAGAGCTCACAGCAACCTCAAATTCTTGGGCTCAAGTGATTGTCTTGCCTCAGGCTCCCAAGTAGCTGGGACTATAGGTGCCCACTACAGCACCTGGCTCATTCATTTATTTTTTGAGACAGACTCTTGCTCTGTCACCGTGGCTGGAGTACAGTTGCACAATCTTACTTCATTGCAGCCTTAATCTGCTGGGCTCAGGCAATCCACCTGCCTCAGGTTCCCAAGTAACTGGGGTGACAGGTACCCAGCACCATGCCCAGCTAAGTTTTAAAAAATTTTTTTGTAGAGACAAGGTCTCACTATGTTGCTCAGGCTGGTCTGGAACTCCTGGACTCAAGTGATCCTCCTGTCTCAGCCTCCCAAGGGATGGGATTACAGCCATGAGCCACCATGCCCAGCCAAGCAATAGAATTTTAAAAGCAGTAACTAGTTAATCAATACGTAAGTACTTATTTTGATGAAGCACTGTTGTAGATGCTGGCTTTGGTAGTATCAGGTGCATGAAGATAGGTATGATACTGAGATACTTTAGGTTACAGTAAAGATGAAGGAATTCCTCAAAGAGTATAATCAGGAGGGTGGCGCCTGTGGCTCAAAGGAGTAGGGCGCCGGCCCCATATTGCAGAGGTGGCGGGTTCAAACCCAGCCCCGGCCAAAAACTGCAAAAAAAAAGAGTATAATCAGGAACTAGTCACATGAGAAACAAAATTCACTGTAAAAAGTTAGTTCCTATCTTGTGAGTCTTCATAATTTGACTAATGGAATGTTCACTCTGAGACCCCAATGCTCACGTCTGAGGGTGCTCCATAGGCCTCTCTGGGGTGAGGCCACAGTTGGGCTGGCCTTATCAGGTGGGGTTGATGATAAAGCTCTGCTGTGAATTCTGTCACCCCAGTGAGTCTCCCAAGGGACTCTGAATGGCACACACAGTGTTCTCATGAGATGAAGATCCCACCTGAGTCCTTCCATGATTCTTGGCTTGTTACACTGTGGGGAAATTGGGCCCTAGCTTGGAAATGACATAATCAAGTTGGTATTTTTAAAGGATAAGAGAAGACTTCCGAATGGAGAAAGGAAGGCTGACTGACCCTGTTTAAATGTCACCAGTTGCTGCACATTTTTTTGGCAGTTTTGGCCAGGGCCAGTGCCCTACTCCTTGAGCCACAGGTGCTGCCCTATTCCTTGAGCCACAGGCGCTGACCCTTTTTTTTTTTTTTTTGAGACAGAGTCTTGCTCTGTTGCCTAGGCTAGAGTGCCCTGGCATCAGCCCAGCTCACGGCAGGCTAACTTGGACTCCTGGGTTCAAGTGATCCTTTTGCCTCAGCCTCTGGAGTAGGTGCCTACCACCACACATGGCTAATTTTCCTATTTTTAGTAGAGATGGGGTCTTGCTCTTGTTCAGGAGAGTACAGTGGCATTGTCATAGTTCCTGAGCCCAAAGGGTCCTCCTGCTTTGGCTTCCCAGAGTACAGGGATTATAGGTGTCAGTCACCAGCTGCTCTGCTGCAGGACCTCCGTAAGCCTTTAACTACATCTTTCTCCTGGCTTGGATGAGACCAATCATACATTGGCTCCTCCCCTCTCCCCTGGGCTGTTGTTAGGCATCACTACTCTGTTGGGCTTTAATAAAAATTTCCCAGGAATTTCTCAGTTCAGGAAGTAGCTCCAATAAACCTTCTGGCTATCACGATTCAATTCCCTTTCCCATTCTCTGCAGTGGCTACTCCAAATCTTGACTGTGTCTATCTAGCTCTACATTCCACCCAACTCCTTGTTCTGGGCAGAAGTCCTATATTCCCAGATACCAAAGATAAAGATTTCACACACAGACTCTCTTACTTCTGTCTTCTCCACCTCTCTGCTTAGCCATAACACCATCTACAACTTTCCTCCCAGCTTTTCGTCTGTCTTCTAAAGCTACTCTGCTCTGGGGGATACAGACGATCCCTGAATTATGATGGTCCACCTTTAAATGATACACAAGTGACATGCATTCAGTAACCTCCACCTCTGACTTATAATGGGATTATGTCCAGATAAACCTGTCATAAATTGGGATTATCGTAAGTCAAACTGATTTATGGTAGACTTATAGGGAGGTGCCCCCAACGTAAATCAAGGAGCACCTGCATTTCAACCCCCCTCTGAGACCTTCCTTCAAAGATCAGTTTGCCACTTCTTTCTGTATCTTTACTCTCTTTTCCCCATGGCAGTGTCCTTTCAGCATAGAAACAAGCAAAAGACTTCCCCACTTTAAGAGAAAGAAAATACCCTCCTTTTAGTCTTATCTCTTCCTCCTTAACCTACTAGTCCATCTCTCCTTCCCTTCACCAGAAAACTTTACGTGAGAATAAGCTGAATTTCCAGCCCCCACTTCCACACGTCTGCTGTGTTCCACAGCTCACTGCGATCTGGCTCCTTTGCCATTATCCACTGGCTCTGCTCTCTCTGAGGCCATCGGTGACCTATGTGTCAGACTAAGTAGTCTTTCAGTCCTTCATCTAGTGACTTTCACATCTGATAATTATTATAACAAATATGTCTCTTAAAATAATTACAACCAATTCTTATAGCACTTAATGTTATGTCCCAGGCACTGTTCCAAACCTCACTATGACCCCATAAGATAGGTACTGTTATTCCTATTTTATGGATAAAGCACAGAGAGCTTAGGTGACATGCTTGCATTCCCAGAGCTCACAGGAGGAAGAGATCAGAACTCAAGCAGGCTGGTTGCACAGTCCATCTACACTGTCGTGCTACACTGACACCCTCTCAAATCATTCTCCTCCCTGGCTGCAGGGACAGAATGCAGTCCTGACCTCCTTCCTGCTTTTGGAGGACTTTCTGTCCCTGACCACTTCCCTATTACTCATCATTTCTGATACTGTTCCTAATGTTTATCCTTAGCCTTCCTCTCTCCTCACTGTGCCCATGATCTTTAATCATTTAGATTGTGACCTACTGAAAGCTGATGGATCCACCAAAAAATGCTGATGTGGATATGCATTCAAACTTTGTGCATAATTTCAGAGTACTGTCGATGCTCTGAAGCTATTTAAGGATTCCTAAGGAGATCCTGGGCTTCACACTGACAACCTCTGCTCCAGGCTCACTTGGGACTTAACTTCTAACCTTTGCCTCCACATAAGGCAACATCTATCATTCTCGCCTTCTTTATATATTTATCAGAAGGGGCAGAGTGTTAGCTTTAGCATTTGACATCCCCTGGCTGGTAAGCAACCTCAGAGCATTGATGCTACCTGGATGTGTCTAGGAAACTGATACCGTCCTGTTTGTTTTGCCATGGCATTAATTTGGTGTTATGACAAAAACGTATCATTATGTTTAGGGGATAAAGTCTCCCAATGGCACAAAGGGAAGCACCATGAAAGAGCATGTTGAGTCATACGCACGGAGAAGACCCATACAGAAAGTAGTGAGTTGATATGAATGCACATGTTTCAGGCACTCATCCCAAGAGAGGTGTGAGGTGCTCGGTGGAAGAGCTGTGCCCAGCAGAGTCAGTCATCATCTCCCTCTCTCTTATCCTCCAGCTGAAAAACAGATAATCCTGAGGGGATTGGCTTTGTAGAGGGATAAGAAGTAGTTTCTGATGGAACCTCTGGGTGCCAGGCATGCCCTGCAGACTGGCTGCCCCTTCCACGAAGAAAAGAAGGGTGCTCCCTACTGAGAAGGCAGGATCTCGGTGATCTGCTCATCTTCCCACCAGCTGGCTTCAAGCCTGGCCTCTGACCTCAAGGCAGGGAGGCTGTGTCAACTGGGGAGGAGGCTCACTCAAGACAGCTCTTGCCAATGGGCTTTTTTATCCTGGTGGGGCCACTCACTTGTTCCTCCCTTTTGTCACCCATTCCTCGGCAACCCGGCGACGCTCTGAGATGCTCAGGGATAGGCCTTCTCCAGTTGTGCCATTCACTGTTCCAAACAAAGAGTCAGTCAGTGGGACCAACAGGCACCTTCTGCTCCTCTAAGTCTGATTCTGGACGAGCAGGGTCAGGAACCCCTGTTTAAGAGGAAGCAACACAGGGAAGTACCAGAGGATGGAATCGGGAGGGGAAAGCGCCATGTTTCCATTTTGGCTTCAGACTCCATCTTTTTTCCACCTTCACCTTATCAAAAGTAGTAGGAAAGTGGCTCGGCGCCTGTGGCTCAACGAGCTAAGGCGCCAGCCACGTACACCTGAGCTGGCGGGTTTGAATCCAGCCCCCGGGCCTGCCAAACAACAATGACGGCTGCAACCAAAAAATGGCTGGGCGTTGTGATGGGCGCCTGTGGTTCCAGCTACTTGGGAGGCGGAGGCAGGAGACTCGCTTGATCCCAGGAATTGGAGGTTGCTGTGAGCTGCAATGCCACAGCACTCTATCCAGGGTGACAGCTTGAGGCTCTGTCTAAAAAAAAAAAAAAAAAAAAAAAAAGGTGTAGGAAAGTTATTTGTCACTTGTAATGACAGATCTGTCCTTGCTGTCAGAGACAGACAGAAAAATATTTTGAATGGAGACAGACATAACTGCCCACATTTTGGGCCAACCTCC
>CAUYON010146895.1:0-12242 GCA_963573935.1 Arctocebus calabarensis
GTCTTTATATAGTGATCAAGGAAATGCCATGAAGGCTATCTGTAACAGTACGATCAAAATATTTCTGAATGTATATGAATAGTGCCCTGTGATTGCACCAATGTACATAATTATGATTCAATAAAATTATTAAAAAAAAAAGGCTGCTTCAGGGTAGGCAGCTGCAGTTTCACTTCAAGAACCTAATCTTTGATGATCTTGGAATTCAGAAATGTCAGAACCTTTATGGAAGTCAAGGGGAACCAGTACTAATGACCCCTGGGGGAGAAACCCAAGAGGCAGGAGCCAGATCACACAAACTTGGAAGATAAGTACAATGGGTTCTTATTTCATTCCAAATAAAGATGTAATGGAAAATAAAAAAAAAAAATTGTAGTACATGTATACCATGGAATATCATGCATCCTTAAAGAAAGATGGTGACTTTTCCTCTTTCATACTTACATGGATGGAGCTAGAACACATCCTCTTTAGTAAAGTATCTCAAGAATGGAAGAAAAAGTATCCAATGTATACAGCCCTAATATGAAACAAATTTATATCTTTCTTGTGAAGGCTACAACTCAATTATTGCACAAGAAGATGGGGAAAGGGGAGAGGGAGGGAAGGGGAGGGAGAGGGTAGGGGGGAGAGGATAAAGGGTGAGAACACACTTGAGGTGAATCTTTGAAGGGTCAGGAGAAAACTACTAAATGCAAAACAAAAATGTTTTCACACAGTAAATGAGAAAATCTCATGAATGTTATGTCGAACAGGAGGATGAAAATATCTCAGATTGTATATGAAGCCCACACACTGTACCCCATGATTGAACTAATGTACACAGCTATGATTCAATAGAAAAATAAATTAAAAAAAAAGAAAACCTACAGTTGAAAGACTACTTAATGGCACAGATGGTAGAGATACTAGACATTATCTTGGAGTGGAAAATAAGTCAGGGATGTTATTTGTCACTGTTCTTATTGCACATTGTATTAGAAGTTCTAGCTAATGCAATAAGGCAAGAAAAAGAAATAAAAGTACACATATTAAAAAGGAAGAAATAAGACTATTCATAGATGACATAACCATCATTCCAAAGTATCTATAAAAGTATAAATTCCAAGATATCTATAAAAACTCCTGGAACTAATGAGTATAGGAAGGTTTAGAGATACATAATCAACAAAAGTGCTGGTTTTTCCCTGTTTATCAACAATGAACAAATGGAATTTGAAATTTGAAAAATAATATCATTTACAAAATCACTAAAAATTTAAACGTTTATTTACAAATCTAACAAGATGTGTACAGAATTAATAAGTAGAAAATGAAAAACATGATGAAATACACTAAAGTTCTAAATAAATGGAGAGATATTTCATATTCATGAATTGCAAGACTCAATATTGTTAAAATATTAATTCTTTTCAATTAGATTTAGGGGTGTAACACACTATCAATCAAATTATAACCAGTTGATTTTAAGTTTTGTGGGGAAAGTACCTAGAATAGCCAACACAATCCTAAAGAAAACCAAAACTAAAGGACTCATTTTACTTGATTTCAAGATTCAGTATAAGCTGTAGCAATTGATACAGTATGGTGTTGGCAAAAAATAGACAAAGAGATCAATGGAACATAATAAAGAAGGAGTTCCTAAAGGAAAAGCTGAAATAATTTGAGCAAAGAAATAAAGTAGTATTAGATTGTAATGTGAGGTATAAAATAAAAATCTATGAATCAATACTGATATGCATGAATTATAGAATAAATGGAGGATAAGACAAAAATCTCCCATGCAGAAGGACTCCAAATAATTCATGTCAGATCATTCACTTTCAAGGAGGTGGAGCATACCTCTCCTTTCCTAAGTGTGGGCTGAATAGAGCACCTTCCTTCTAAAGAGCACAACATGGAAAAGGAGGGGAAAAAGAACACAGGGGAGAAACCAGACAAGCACTACCTTTTCCAGGTGATCAAGATTAACACCAACAATGAGAAAGTGGAAAGTTTGTACTCTTGATACGACCATCATGACATTTTACCCCTTTGGTCTTCCTTCCAAGCACATATAACCACAGTTGAGACATGAGAAAAACATCAAACAACCCCAACTGAGGATCATTCTACAAAATACCTAACCAGTACTTTTCAAAACTGTCAAGGTCATCCAAAAAAAAAAAAGAAGAAGAAGAAGAAAAGGAAAGAAAAAAAAATAAGAAGCTGTTATAGTCGAAAGGAGCCCAGAGAGACATGATGACTCAGTGTAACGTGGTGTCCTGAATGAATCCTGGAACAGAGCGGGCACATTAGGTAAAAACTAAGGAAATCAGAGTGAGGTAATGACTTCAGTTGATAATAATGTATTAGTATTGGCTCATTAATTTTGGCAAATGTACCATGGTAATGTTAGAAATACTAATAATAAGGAAAACTGGGTGTAGATACATTGAAATTCTCCATACTATCTTCTTAATTTCTCTCTAAGTCTAAAACTATTATAAAATTTAAAAATTATTAAAATTTGTTATTGATATTGACAAATTACCACATAAAAATGTGCCAATCTACTATTTATGAGAGTTTGTTTCTCTGTACCCTTGACAAAAGTGAATGTTATCAATCCTTTCAGCATTTGTAAATTTGAAAGGTGACAAATGATACCTTATTATTTAAATTTGCATTTTAAAATTACTAGTGAGGTTTAACATTATTTTACTTATTGATCAGATATTTATATTTCTTTTTCTATCACTGTATGTTGCTTTCCTTTGCTCATTTTTCAATCTAGTTATTGGTTCTTTTTCCTGTGTAAAACTTTAGGTATGTTTAAAAAGTTAATCTTTCCTTTCATAGGTTCACAAATATTTTTCCACATGGTTTTCTTTTGATATTATTTGTTTATTATTTATTTATTTATTTACTTTTTTTTTTTTTGAGACAGTCTCTCTCTGTTCCCCTAGGTAGACTCCTGGGTTCAAGTGATCCTCTTGCCTCAGCTTCCCAAGTAGCTGGGACTACACGTGCCCACCAGAACACCCAGCTAGTTTTTCTATTTTTAGTAGAGACTGGATATCGCTGGTCTAGAATTCCTGAGCTCCAGCAATCCACTGGCCTCTGTCTCCCAGAATGCTAGGATTACAAGAGTGAGCCACTATGTCCATCTGACATTCCTCCTTTCTTTCTTCATTTTTGTGGAAATTTAAATGCTTTATGTTATCAAAACTCTCTCTTTGTTTACAAGTTCATAGTTTAATCACACTTCTCTTTATTCTCAAATTAAGTCCCTAGTGACTTAATTACTGTAAATAGGTCCTTTCAAACTGGTGCTTAATTATTTTAGGTGTTTGTGATAGGATGTCTCAGGTGAGTTCACAATCCAATGTTAACTCAAATTCTTTCTGTGCTTTGGTCTTGCTCTTCTTCTCTGGCTATGCCACTTGCTTTCTGAAAGCCACATCAAGACAGACACTTATGTCCACTCTGGACACACCAGTGCTCAATGGTGGGAGGACTATTGTCCTTACATGGTCTCAGGTTCCAGCTCTGGAGATGTCAGAGTAGGCTGGGTCAGTGAGGTGGGACAGATGTTTTTCTTTTTGAAGTACTTTTTTCGTGTGGTTCCTGTGTACCTCTGGCGACTCACTGATTGTTCTTAGTATCCTTTGTTGGTTTCTCCCAACTTCCTGATGAGTAAATGCTAGATTTATCTTTGGAAAGTTGGTCCTTAACTGCCTCTTTTCTCTAGCAGCATTCATTTCTTTGGTGAGTTTAGTTAATTTTATGACTACAGCTAATGCTCCCTGGGATATGATTCCACCCTGGACTTCTCTCTTCTCTAGATTCATATATCCGAGCACCTACTCAGCATTGCCACTTGTGTGTCTAATACACAAGTCACAGTCAGCACATCCAAAATTGAACTCCTTATCTTCACTTCCAGTCTTCAATAGTACCTCAATAACTGGTAGGTCCACATTCCAGGTGTTCAGTCCAAAAATGTTGGAATTCTTCCTTATACTATCCATAGCGAATCTGTCTGGAAGATCAGCTAACTCTAACATCAAAGTACATCCATAAGCCAAATGTTCTCCAATTTTCCTACTGATATGAGCCTAATCTGAGGCATCATCCTCTTTCTTCTGGATTCTCTGCTCAAGTCTCCTAACTGGTGCTCCCACCTCCCGCTATATGACTTTGTGTCCTATAATCTGGTCTCTACGTGCCATGTATCTTTCAGAGATACTACTTTCAAACATGTCAGAATATTTTACTTCTCTATTCAAAATCTTCACATGACTCTCTGTATTATTTATTAAAACCCCAAAGCCTTACAGTTGGCCTTATAGCCCTAAATTATTCCTTAGCTCAAGTACGCCCCTACTTCAAGGTTCTTTGTCATTCTGTGAATGCACTAAGCATGTGTCCTCCTTGGGGCCCTGGCCCTGGCTCTTCCCCTAGATAACTACCTGGCTCCCTTGCTTCCTTCCGGCCACTGCACTGTTTCCCACACAAATCTTCTCCAAACACCCTGTGTAATCTAGCAACTCTGCCAGCAAGCTGCTTTACTTCTCACCACCGCACTTGTTGCCAGCTGATATACTGCAGTTATTTATGTATTTATTGTCTTGCTTCCCTATTAGAATATAAACTCCACGTAGAACATATATTTTATTATGTGCATGGCTATATGTCTACCAAAAGAACTATTCTAGTACTTAATATATATTCAACACATATTTGTTGAACAAGTGAATAAATCCCACGATGTGCCTGGCAAGCAAACCTGCTGGAGATACCAAACTCTAGATCTGATTTCATCTCTTCCTTCTCAGCTGTGGCCATATTCATGTTCTTTGGTGCCTCTATGGCCATTACATTGTAGGTATTCAAGGCTTCCTTGGTGAATGTAATTACAGTAGAATGTCTATAGTTGACCGCCTCCCTACCTTGACCATGTCCTTAAGTTGACCTAATTTTCATAGACTGGATATGCACCACAGGGACTCAATGGATAGCATGCCTACTTCCTATGTTGACCACCTCTGTATGTTGACCAGTTTGTTACTGCCTCTTGGGTGGTCAGCTTACAGAAATTCTGCTGTAAGTTCAAGGGCCTTTGCAAACTTGAGAAGAGCCAGAAAGAGCATAATAGAGATGCTAGGAGCAGGTTTGGAGACCTGACACTGGGGAGAATAAACAGAATCAAAAAGACAGGATAGCTAAGGAGCTTTGCACAGGTCTCATGTCAAGGAGTGCTGTGTTCTGAATGTTTGTGTCCCCACCAAATTCAGGTGATGACCCTCATTACCAATGTGATGTTTTTAGGAGGTGGGGGCTCTGGGAGAGCATTAGGTCACGAGGGCACAACCTTGACTGGGATTTGCGCCCTCATAAAAGAAGGCCCAGAAAGCTGCCTCATCTCTTCCTCCACATGAGCACACAGCTAGCAGGTGCCATCTATAAACCCAGAAGCAGGTTCTTATCAGACACATATCTGCTGAGACCCTGATCTTAGACTGCCTGGCCTCCAGAATGATGAGAAATGAATTTATGCTGTTTATAAACTACCCATTTATGGTAGTTTGTTATAGCAGCCCTAATAAATGAAGGCAGATGCAGAGATAGAAATGATTCAGCTGTTTTTTTTTGTGTTTTCCCTTCAGTATGATCTCAGTTTCATTACATTCATTTCCTGTTTCCAGCTAAAGGTAGCAGATCATGTGGTGGAAAGAGTCCTGGACTTGGAATTCAGAAAGGCATGGCTCAGAATCCTGGCTCTGATACTCAGAGCTGAATGAACTTGGATCGGCCTCTTTGGGCATGTCATTTTTCTCTTCTGTAAAAGGCAGCTGACAACAACTCCTTCTGTAGGTTTGCATGAGTATCAAGTGAGAGAAAGTAAGAGAAAACCTTAATATCCTTTACCCAGCACAGAGCAGGTCCTCCGTTAAGTGTAAATTACACCTGTCCTGATAGACTATTTCTATATGACTTTATATCCTGCCTGCTTTATTTATTTGTAGCATCAGCAGATGGAATTTGTCTCATCTGTTTGTCTTTCTCTCAGACTCTTTTCCAGCTCCTTCCTTCTTTGGGTGTCTTCTATCTGATTCTCTGGACCCATGGAATCCAGGCCAGTGTCCTGCTGATTTCTCTCATTATTCACAAGATAGGAATTGCTGACTTTTAGGACAAAAACAGGAGCAAAAGAGAAGATGGTTAGACATTTTTATCTGGAGAAGTGGAGGAATAAACTTACACAACACACACGTGTGCGCGCGCGCGCGCACACACACACACACACACACACACGGACACACGGGGCCTGTGGGGATGTAAAGGAGTGAAAATGGAAGGAAGTGATTTCAATATCTCTCGCTACAAAAGTAGAGCCCAGAAAGCCTCCTAAGTCCACCTCTCTCAGTGGGGAATCAGCAGGCTCCTCAGTTAGGGAGCAGCCTGGCAGGGGATGGCTCAGGATGGCACGAGCTGTCAGGGGCTCAGAGCTGCCCTGATGAGAATGTAGTGGGCACCCTCGGGAGCTCTGGTTTCCGACCCACAGGAGTGATAAAAAGTCTCCAGAATTAGGACTGAATTTGAGTTGTGAGAACAGACACCGTCTCCAGGACCAGTGAGCCTTATCCCGGGGGCGATACACTTGAAAGCATTAGGGAAAGTGGAAGCTGCCTCCAGATGTGTCTGTCTGGGCTGCTACTGTAATTTTCTTGGGCTCCCCTCTGAGTTCCAATTCACTGCAGAGTAATTGTCACCTTGATTAAGACAAAGTTTTCTTCCCAGTGTTTCTTCTCAAAGAGTACACCCTTTGGGGCCATAACAATCTGTGCTTGAATTCCATCTCTGCTGGTTCATACTGGTTCACTCCAAGCAAGTTAGCGAACATCTCTGTGCCTCCGTTTCCAACTGATATGTTGGGAGTGATAATGCCTGTCTTACAAAGTTAAAAATATTAAATGCGAGAGTGTATGCATAACACAAATCTGCATTTGTCAATCATTCCTCATCTCTGTAGACTATTTCCACATTACAAAGCCCCTTTCTCTTTTCCCGTTCTCTGGAGAATTTCTGACATATAGGAAATGGATGTTAACCAAAGGGAATGTGATTTTTGTTGGTCTGATACCACAAACACCCCACCCCACCTAATCATTTCTCCAAATCCTACACCTCACCAAGATCTCTCCTCACTGACTTTTCTCTTCACAAAGACAATAGGGCTGCCCTTGGACAAATCTACTCAGCTGATATTCCAAGAATTGGCCTCCTGGAAATCTCTTACATGCCTCACCTCTGCTCCCCAATCAAGGAGGCCAAATATTATCTACTTGTAAATAAAGACAGCAGAGTATGTGAGTAATGATAATTCTCTGTTTTCACGCTTTCCTACTACAAGCCATTCTCTATAGAGCCATCAAATTGTTCCTTTTAAAATTTGTAAGCATCTCATTCCTCTGCTGCAATGTCCCCGTGGCCTCCTGCCTCTTGAAAATTAAATGTAAAGGGCTTTCCATTGCCCACCTTGGTTCTCACTTTTGTTTCCCAGGGTATAGCTTTCTTCCCTGGGCTGAGAAGCAGCTATGGGTGACATGGAACTCCTTCACTCTTTAGGCTACCAGATGAACAGAATCATTTTCCTAAATTACTCCCCTCTTATCTTAAACACTTTGACTGACTTATCTTTATTTATTAGGGAACACTGCAGAAAGGGATTTAATTCGTGAGTTCTGCAGTCAGACAGAATCCTGGCTTCACCTCCTGGGCTCTGTGTGACCTTAGCACGCTAAATCTCACTTGCCCCACTTTATGCATCAAGTGTGGGTGAGTGCAAAACCTCCAGTACCGTGCCTACCACCTGCCAAGTAACCAATAAATGGCAACTATTTCTGCTGAATTATATGGCGGATCCCAGAGTCCTTTTATAGTGTCACAGAAGACTCACTTTAATATCACTTAGACCTATCTTGCTTTTAGACTCAAGTTGTATATTTTGTCCTAATGTTACAGTGCTTACCAGCTGTACTAACTTGTCATCGTTCCCTAAGGAATGCATGTTTTTCACAGTCCCCTTGCCTTAGAACTGGCCTTCACCTCTATTTCCACTTGGAAGATTTTATTCAACCTTGAAGACCCATATCAAAAATCGGGTTGAGACAGTAGGTCAAGTTCACCTGATTTCTAGACCTTCTTTGAAAACAATCCCTTTGAATGGTGGAGAAGATATTGTTGAAAAAGCAAAATGAAACGGACAAATACTAATGTCAGAGGAGATTATCAGCTGGACGGTCATTCTGATGTATATTTTAAATACAGGAAGCACTCAGAAGATCTTTATTTCTGGCTGTCTAGAAAACTTTTGGAAAAACTTTTGAATAAAAAAAAAAATCCTTGGACGTGAAAGACAAAATGGAACAAACATTCTTTCAAATGCATAGCTGAGCTTCTGAGAAAGAAAGATGTATCTTCTGGGACCTAAAACAGAGTGGCGTCTGAAATTAAAGTTGTAAGCGGCCACCCATGCAGAGACTATCCTGGGAGAAGTTCCTACGCTTCCTAACCAGGAGGTTTGAGTTTTATGCTGCCAGGGAAGAAAACAAGTCCTTTGGTCTTTTAAAAATGGAAATTGGAACTGAGACTCTGCATAACCTGGAGGCCTCAAGGGTCTACACTGTAGATAAAATAATGTACTAGAAAAAAATATCTCTGGCAACAAAGGAGTCAATGTCTGTCTCGGCATGGGTTTTGGGAGGAAAAATGTCTTCCCTGCATATTTATAACCACAGCTGTCCACGATGAGGAATTATAGTTCTGAGAAACCCCAACCACATTAGGGCCGCCCAATTAACAGTGTAAGAAAGTCCCCTTTGGAGCAAAAGACCGTGAATACATGCTTCATGGGGGTTTTCAAGCTGCAGATGTGTTGAACAATATAGGTAAGTTTACAAAGAAAGGTACAAAGATAAGAAATCAAGCCAGAGAACAAGATTCAGCAGAAAGAACAAACACCAATAATCTTGGCTGATAGAATGATTGAATTCAGAATATAGATAGGTTAAAAAAATGAAAAGCAAAATTGAAAATTGTGGGAAGTGGACAGGCTGAATTCTTCACGGACCTTCCAGCTCAGGGTAAAGTGCCCAGTCAGGGGAATGTCTGTGTGATGACCCCTGCACGGGGAAATCAGCAGTGCTAGGAGCTTAGACAAGAGAAGCTGATACATCTGTCTGGGGAGGTGAGACGTGCTCTCCCCCTCCTCTCCTGCTTGTACCGTTATCTGGCTGTTTTAGATGTTCCATTACCCTATGTCCCCGTTTACCCTTTACCCAACCTTCCTGGGGGCTAAATTGCTCCTCTCTCATTTTTAACCTTGACTGCTAACTACTGACTGCTGTGCATTCTTGCACATAGACTCTCTTATGTACCCAATAAAAGGATTCCTAGGAAGCAGGACAGGTGGCTGCCGCCTTTTCAGACTGCCTCCTGGCACCTGAAACAGTGTATGTCTTTATAGGCGTGCAGAGTTTCATGCATGAAGTTTTGTATCAGTTTTGTGATTTCCCCAGCACCATCTCCCTTGCTGACGACTGTCCTAGGTTGGGGTCCACTAGATGTCCAACAGAAAATATAAGAAATAGACAGTAAGTAATAAGAAATACAAAGGAAGAACTCAACAAACAGAAAACGAGCCACTTTATTTTAATAATGGACCAAAGAGCTTAACAAACAATTTCACTAAAGATACACACACACATATATGTATGTACACACACACAATCACATGCATATGGGTACAAATATACAAGTAGATGTGGCAAATAAATAGGCAACGAATCTCCTCAAGGTATGTCAGCAGGGAAATGCAAATTAAAACAAGGAAATACCGCCACATAGCTATTTTGTGGTATTACAGAATGGCCAAAATCCAAAACATTGGCAACACCAAAGAGAAATTTATAACAAACATCTAATCAGATTTCTAGGGAAGAAAGTGAGAAAATGGGGATGCAGCAATTGTTGAATATACAAGGAGTAGAGAGTTTCTACAGTCCGTGGAAGAATGTAACTTTAGTTTTAGGAAGCACAATAAATATAAACCGGATTTTGGTATTTTAAAAATGTGGTATTTTTTTGGTATTTGTTATAATTTTGTTGTAATAAATGAAGAACACAAAAATAGAATTTGCTGTGGCAGGTGAAAAGAAAAGAAAGAAACCTTGGACTTAAAATTTATACCATTATTTTTCAGAAAAATGAAACTGAGTATAATCCTCACTAAATGAGTATCTAAAATACATGTCAGGAAAAAAAAAACTTGTATGCAGAGGAAGGACTTAGAGACGAGAAGGAATAGTCAGATAAATGTTGTGTAGATTTTGGCAAGTTTTATTTATGTAAAACAATGACAACTACAGTGACTAACTTGAAAGGGTACTAAGAACAAGTTGGAAATGAAAACATATTGGATAAGAATAAAAATAACATGAGTATATGATAGTGAAATTTGTATACATTTCTTGTATGTTTATGAAGGAAATTAAAAACTTAATTAAATCTTCAAGATTAGCACAAAACAAATAGAAATTTAGTGTTAAATTTCCTTCATAAACATATAAGAATAGTAGACAAATTCCACTGTTATATACTCATATTATTTTTATTGTTACCCAGCCTATGTTTATTTACAGGCGGGCACCTGTAGTCCCATCTACTTGGGAGGCTGAGGCAGGCCCAGGCCCATTTAACTTACATAAAAATGAAAAAGAAAACTATTTGATCAATTAAAAATAAATCAAGAAAGAAAAATAGCTTAAAATAGGAAAAGTGGAAAGCAAAAAAGCAGAAAAATTCAAATCTATGTATATACAATATTTGTACACATTTATACAATATCTCTCTATATAAATGTTTATAATGTTATATAATACAATCAGATATAAATGTATATACATATAAACTTTTAAAACTCTGTTATTGATTGAATTATATCCCCTTATAAATTCACATGCAGAAATTCTAATCCCCAATACCTCAGGATATGGCTTTATTGGAAATAGGGTCATTGCAGATGTAATTAGCTAAGATGACACCATACTCAAGAAGCTGGGGCCCTAGTCCAATATGATGAGTGCCCTTAGACAAAGGTTAAATGTAGACACAGAGACATGTGCATAGGGAGAATACCATAAAAAGATGAAGTCAGAGAGAAGTGTCTGTGGCTCAGTGGGTAGGGTGCTAGCCCCATATACCGAGGGAGGTGGGTTCAAACCCAGCCCCGGCCAAACTGCAACAACAACAGCAACAGAATAACCAGGTATTTTGGTGGGTGCCTGTAGTCCCAGCTACTTGGGAGGCTGAGGCAGGAGAATCGCCTAGGCCCAGGAGTTGGAGGTTGCTGTGAGCTGTGCGATGACACGGCACTCTACCAAGGGTGATAAAATGAGACTCTGTCTCTACAAAAACAAACAAACAAAAAAGATGAAGACAGATTGGGCTGATGCTACCCATAAACAAAGGCCAAGATTACCAGTAAATGATCAGAAGCTGGAAAAGACACATGTAACAGATTCTTCCTCATAGACCCTCAAAGGAACCAGTAATTTTTTTTATTTTTTAGGCATGCATAGCTTTTCCATGTCCAGTTTATTCTCAGTTTTATGATTTTCGATAAATGAGAGGAAGAAGAAATGGATTTACTTATGCAGTAAAATCATAGATGCTTCAAAATTAGAGATCCAAATGAGGTTTATATTGGTGTATGTTTTTTTTCCTCCCCACCACTAACCTCACAAAAGAATATCCCAAAGATAATGACATTGCCTGTTCCAAAGGGGTGACTTTTGAAAATAATTGACAACTTCAGCCAATCATTTTCCTTCTCTCTCGTCAAACATCATTAAATTCCAGATAGTTTCTTTACATACTTCAGCAGTCATATGATTTTTCAGTGAGTAGCAAATTGACTTCTATTGTTGATTCTTTCACCAATTAAAGATATGAATGTATTAAACCAGAGCACAATACAGTTTTATGATGTGGTCACAATTAATAGCTTTTCTTGTTCTCCTTGTGGTTCTCATTTTTTTTTCAATTAACGTGTATTTTATTATTCTTCATTACATTATTTCCCCTCACCCCCTAGTGGTAAGACAGAATTTATTCACAGAAAAGAATACAGAAAACACTAAGGCTCCTGGTAGAGGGAGAGAATTCTAGTAGGGAGAGAGAAGCTCTCTCCATTT
>CAUYON010146896.1:0-20486 GCA_963573935.1 Arctocebus calabarensis
GGCACCTGTAGTCCCAGCTACTTGGGAGGCAGAGGCAGGAGACTCTCTTGAGCCCAGGAATTGGAGGTTGCTGTGAGCTGTGATGCTACAGCACTCTATCCAGGGTGACAGCTTGAGGCTCTGTCTCAAAAAAAAAAAAAAGAAAGAAAGTCACCAAATGCTTGAATCCAATCAGTTTAATGGGACCTTGGAGCCCCACCTTCTGTCCTGACATTCAGGGGAGTTGGATGAGGGGAAAGCGGGCATTACATAAGGGAAGGAATTTCACTGAAATCTGGAATAAGCCCAAGATGATGGCTGCTGATGGAAAGCCCTTGTCACTGCATGGGGACACTCTGGTTTCAATGGTTGCAGTGCCTGCGTTGGCTCTAAACTGGAGGTGCTGCTAACAACGCTTTGCGTCCTTCCTGGTGTACATGCAAGCCCAAGAGGTCAACTACTCTGGGAGGATAGACAGTTCTCTAGATACGAGCGGTTTGTTTCAAAAATCATTTTCGAGGCTATAGTTCCACACTAGGATGTTTAAAGCTCCCAGAAACAGGGAGACATATATGATCACTTTCTAGACCTTAATCCCAAAGTGCTGTCTTCAGGGCCCCACAGAATACCATCCCATTGCAGCAGACAATGCTGGTCCCCTATCCTAATGTCCAATCCCTTTTCCTCCTTGGTATGAGAATTCTCATTTTAGCTGAGCACAGAGACCCAGAGTGAAAGAAAACCTCCCAGCATCTAAGTGTGGTCACAGAACAAACATGATGCAAACAGAAGTGTTATATGGAAGATTCCTGATAAGCTGCCTCAAGGGAGATCTCTCAGCTGGGATAGGTATGCCCTACTTGCCCTCCTGCATGTCTGCAGTGTGCAACACAGATGCAAGAGCTGGTGCCACAGCAGCCGTTTTGGATGAGAAGTGGCTGCATGAAGTCATGATCTCGGGTGGTACAACAGAGACAGAAACCTTGTTCCTGGTGACAGTGGAGCTGCTCTGTGTGCCCTGGCCTACCCGCTCCATTCTTTTCACAGGAGAGAGAAACAGACTCTCTTATTTAGGCTGCTGCTATTTGGGACTTTTGTATTGTACACAGTTGCATGGAATTTTTAACTCTTACGCCTATGAATTACAATGTCTCCATGGAATAATGGTGTGTTTACAATACATCAATCCCTAAGCTCTGTAACTATTAAAAAAAAACAAAAACAAAAACATGCACACATACACCTCCAAAAGGACTTTAAAAAGGAAGGCACAGGTAAGAGGAACTGATGTTTCTGGAACTCTTAGTATTTGACACAGCATTTGTTAGCCAGCACTATGTTGTAAGGTAACTATGAATTTATTGCCCCCCTTTTGGAGAAGAGGAACTTCAGATTAGTGAAGTTTAAGAATCTGTCCCAAATTAGCTGTTAAGAGGCTGAGGAAGACATACATATTTGGCAAGAGATAGACACAGATTGGTGACAGGTGGGAAAGGGTAACATTTTTAAAAACTCAACAACAAACTTAGTAACTTACAATGATTTGAGACACTGGAATAGAAAGAAAGTAACCTGATAGAATAAAAAAAAGTAACATGAGCAAAAGTGCCCAGCACATAGCAGGCACTTTAAAAAATACCGATTTCTATCTGGATTTTAAAAAAAAAGCCCTTCCTGAAACATACAAACAAACTCCCTTTAAAACGTTTTAGACGTGTTTTGTTAAGATGACACATGTTAAGTCGGGTGGTAACATACACAAAACCCTGCAGTCATTTAAAGAGTTGTCCCTGAAAAGTACAAGGTCTGGGTCTGGGCCCTAGGATGAATAGGGTGCCCCCATCCCCGCAAAATTCATGTCCGTCCAAAATCTCAGAAAGGGACCTTACTTGGGAAGAGGGTATTTGCAGATGCAATTAGTTAAATTCAGATGAGGTCACATTGGATCAGGGTGGGCCCCAAACCCTAATGACTGGTGTCCTTATAATAATCGGAGATGATGGAGAGAGACAGAGAGAGAGAGAGAAGAAAGACGACAGGAGGAGAGATTGGGGTGGCACTGCTACAGAACAAGTAACACCATGGATTGCTGGGAAGCCCCAGACATTGGAAGAGGCAAGAAAGGAGTCTTCCCCAGAACCTCCCCAGGGCAATGGTCCCAGAGACAATGTAATTTTGGACTTTTAGACTTAAAACTGTGAGAGAATACATCTTGTTGTTTTAAGCTACCAGCTTGTGGTTATACAGTACAGATGCTCTAGGAAGCCAGTAAAATTTGGCATCAGATTTAGAGAAGTAAAGTTTGGAATCAGACTTAGAGCAGCTAGTAAAATTTGAAATCAGATTTTGAGTTTGCTGCTCCTGAGTACAGAGCATTGACTAATGAAGGTACAGTGGAACCTCCGTAGGTGACCACCTCCCTACACTGACCTCCTTAAGTTGACCTAGTTTTCATAGATCAGACATGCACCATGTGCGTTACTACAGTAGGCCTCCTTCCTTATGGCGACCACCTCTGTATGCTGACTAGTTTGTTACAGTTCCTTGGGTGGTCAACTTGCAGAGGTCTACTGTATTTGTAATACTGAGATACACTTCTGTGCATATGAAAAACAACCATCTCTCTGATGCAGATTGCTATGCATTTGACCTCTAGTTTTATTCCTCCAAACCACTGCTATGCGACCTCTGACTCAATACTGAAGAGCCCACATCGAGCTCCAGGATTCGGGCTGAGAACTCTAATTAGCGGTACAAGGCTGTACTGCATCTGTTGATGTCCTGGTTATTAAGGTGAGAAAACTTGGCTGTTGTATGTCAAATACACCAATAAATAGCTGCTAATTAGATTTTGGGATAAAATTCAGTTTTATCCTGGAAATAGAAGCAATCCTTGTACACAATTGCAACTTGAGTATATTTGCCTAATTCTAAACGTAATGTTCTATTCTTCTGAAATTAACATAATCGAGTTTGGTATACTTATGTTCAGCATATCAAATGAATAAACATGACTTTATACATACTCTATAGTTTTACAAGTCTGTGATGGAGAAGCCCAATTATGATAATTTAAAAACAGAAAAGATAATTTCCTTCAACTGTCTATAAGAAAAAAAGGTTTTTTTTCCCCCTGGAAAAATTCACAATACCACAAATGAGATACTTATCTCTTGAGTTTCCACACAACTTAGCTAAAGACAAAAACCTCCAAAAGAATCAGCGAAATATTCTCAATGGTACATGTGAATTTTGAATTTTTATAACATGAGGAATTCACAAATATCAAAATATTCTCAATGTAAACCAGTTATCTTCACTAACTCAGTACACCCCCAATAGGGCAACCACCTAAACTAAAAGGTTTTTAAGGATTCAGGATTCTGTGTGTGTGTGTGTGTGAGAGAGAGAGAGAGAGATATTTACATATTATCAATGTCAGATTTCTCCCACCAGAGAAATGAACCCTAAAATTAGTTTAAATGAAACCATAGGTCAGTGGTTCTCAACCTTCCTAATGCCGTGACCCTTTAATACAGTTCCTTATGTTGTGGTGACCCCAACCATAAAATTGTTTTTTGTTGCTACTTTATAACTGTCATTTTCCTAGTTATGAATTGTAATGTAAATATCTGATATGCAGAATGTATTTCATTGTTTGCGACCCATAGGTTGAGAACCACTGCCATAGGTCAAACTTTAAACTGGCTGGGCATGGTTCCTCACACCCATAATCCTAGCTCTCTGGGAGGCCGAGGTGGGAGGACTGTTTGAGCTCAGGAGTTTGAGGCCAGCCTGAGTAAGAGCAAGAGCATATCTCTATTAAAAATAGAAAATTGTGGGATGCCGCAGACTCGCGACCCGGAGCAGCTCGGAGCCGTAATAGCTCTTCAAGACTGCAATAAAAAATGGTCTCCAATAAAACTACATTGCAAAAAATGGGAAAGAAACAGAATGGAAAGAGTAAAAAGGTTGAAGAGGCAGAGCCTGAAGAATTTGTGGTGGAAAAAGTTCTGGATTGGAGCGGCGCCTGTGGCTCAGCGGGCTAGGGCGCCAGCCATGTAAACCTGAACTGGCAGGTTCGAATCAAGCCTGGGTCAGCCAAACAACAATGATGGCTGCAACCCAAACTAAAATAGCCGGGCGTTGTGGCAGGCACCTGTGGTCCCAGCTACTTGGGGGGCAGAGGCAGGAGACTCGCTTGAGCCCAGGAATTGGAGGTTGCTGTGAGCTGTGATGCCATGACACTCTACCCAGGGCTTTTTGAGGCTCTGTCTCCAAAAAAAAAAAAAAAATAAATAATAATAATAATAATTTCCTTTAACTCAGTTATTTCACAAACTTACATGGTGGTTATTTTTCTGAACCATTTAAGTTACAGATGTGACCCTTGACCTCTAAACATATCAGTCAGCGTTTCCTAAAAACAAGGACATTCTTACATAAGCACAGTACAATTTTCAAAATTAGGACATTAACACAGATACAAAACTATTAACAGTGGGTCGTATTCTTATTTGCTTTGGCCTTTATAGCAAAAGGAACAAGCATTTTAATAGTGCGCCAACCATTGCATTGAGTAGTTTATCTTCTCAGTCTCCTTCAGTCTGGAACAGTTCCCTCCCTGTCTGCCTTGGCCTTTCATGACCTTGATGTTTTCAAGATTGCAAGTCAGTTTATTTTGTTGAATCCCCTTCAGTGTGGGTGACATTTCCTCCCTGTTAGATTCAGGTTTTACACTTTTGGTAGTAATAACACAGATCATATTAGAAAGCACAGGTAATGTTTGTCCCATTGGTTAAAGTGGTGCCTTCCAGGTTTCTCCAGTGTTGAATTATTGCTGTTTTCTATTGTGTAGTCAATAAGTATCTTGCAGGAAGATAACTTTGAGACTATGTAAATATTCCATTTATGTTAAACATACTAAATTTTAGCATCTTTTTGTAATTCTTGCCTGAAACAATTTTTTTTTAATTCCCCAGGAAATTTTGATGTCCAGCTAGGGTGGAAAATGAGTCTATTAATGTCACAGAAGGGCTCGGCACCCCGTAGCACAGTGGCTATGGCGCCAGCCTCGAACTGAGGTTGGCGGGTTCGAACCCAGCCCAAGCCCGCTAAGCAATAATGACAACCGCAACAGAAAAATAGCCGAGTGTTGTGGTGGGCACCTGTAGTCCCAGCTACTTGGGAGGCTGAGGCAAGAGAATTGCTTAAGACAAAGAGTTCGAGGTTGCTATGAGCTGTGACACCACAGCACTCTACCGATGGCAATATAGTGAGAATCTGTCTTTAAAAAAAAAAAAGTCACAAGTGGCCAGGTCCAGTGGCCTGTGTCTATAGTCCACCTACTCTGGAGTCTGAGATAGGAGGATTACTTGAGCCTAGGAGTTTGAGACTGCAGTGAGCTATGATGATGCCACTATATACTTCAACCTAGACATCAGAGCAAGACCTCTGTCTAAAACATAATAAAATAATAATAAAAAAAAAACATGGCTTGGCACCTGTGGCTCAGGCAGCTAAGGCGCAGCCACATACACCTGAGCTGGCGGGTTCGAATCCAGCCCTGGCCTGCTGGACAACAATGATGGCTGCAACCAAAAGAATAGCCAGGTGTTGTGGCGGGTGCCTGTAGTTCCAGGTACTTGGGAGGTGGAGGCAGGAGAATCACTTGAGCCAAGAGTTTGAGGTTGCTGTGAGCTGTGATGCTACAGCACTCTACCCAGGACAATAGCTTGAGGCTCTGTCTCAAACAAACAAACAAACAAACAAACATCACAGACTACAACTTAGGACTTGCCTTATTAAACTATATCCTCCATCCAAATAGGCCCAATAGCAGTGATCAGACTTTCAAAGTTCCCATTGGCTTTTGGGCTTTTATTCCTTCTGTTTTCAGGGATGCCTGCTTGCCTGGGTCCCAGTGCTCACAAGCCTGCAGTGGCTCTGGCTGAGAGCATGCCCCTATACTCCAAGCATAGCAGTAGGCTGTTTGTCCCTCCCTGCTTTGGTTTGGCTGTCCCTGGCCAAACCTCATCTTCTGATCTCTGCCTGGTGAGCTCCATAAGTCATGAACTCTGGGACCTTACTGGGATACCTTCTATGATGCTGCACTGTGCCCTGTTCATAGGTGACTTCCTCCTGTTGGAGAAATGTCTTCTTTAGTACCACAGGATATTAAATAACAGTTTGCTAGAGGAATGTATTAGGGTTCCCATGGGAACTGAGGAGAAAAAAAAAATGATCCAAAATGGAGTCTGTGCTGCTTATTGCTGTTGAAATATTGTTTGGGGAGATTCTTCAAGATCTAGAATAAAGAAACTTGCCTCTAGCAAAGCTTTGTGTTTGGTCCCTCCACCCTGGAACCCCCATAAACTGATTATACAAGAGGTTTTCGTGACTGCAGGTACATTCTAGGGTTTCAGTCTAGCCTCTCAGGGATGATTTCACTCCACCCCAGCTCTGCTCTGAACCAGTGGCTCTTCCCCCACCTCTGGGGGTTTCTGTTTTTTTTTTTTTTGAGACAGTTTCACTATGTTGTCCTCGGCAGAGTGCTGTGGTGTCACAGCTCACAGCAACCTCAAACTCTTGGGCTAAAGCAATTCTCTTCCCTCAGCTTCCCAAATAGCTGGGACTACCGGCCCCTGCCATAACGCCTGGCAATTTTTTGGTTGTAGTTGTCATTGTTGTTTGGCAGGTCCCGGCTGGGTTCAAACCTGCCAGCTCCGGTGTATGTGGCTGGTGCCCTAGCTGCTGAGCTGTAGGTGCCGAGCTAGGGGTTTCTCTTTTTACATGTCCCATCTTGAACAGACCCTCAGTTTGACCCTTTGTTCTCAAGAGGTTATGAGAAGCTGCCAGAGCTGAGTAGCAGTCTAGGGTTTGTCAAAGGCCGCTTAGTCTGCCCATTCTCTGGGATCCTGCTTGCTCTTAAGAGTTTTTGGCCTGCCACTCCCTACTGTCTTATTTTTTATGCTTTTAAGAGCAAAATACATACTGAGGGTTTCTAATTTTCAGCAGTAGGGTTGGTCTAGATTACCCAGCCTGCTAAAACTAGAAAGGAAAGTCTATGTTGTGTGCTTCCGCAGACCTTACTCTCCCTTCTTCCTACCCTCAGCATCCTTCGGAAGGCCCTAGATAAGATCGCTGAAATCAAGTCTCTCTTGGAAGAGAGGCGGATTGGTGAGTTGGAGAGTCACTGGAATCTCAACAGATTCCTCAGAGCAGCAGTCACTTCCTCCCTGGGGAGCCTGTGGCTGCAGCCTGGTGGAGTCATTCCATGGAGTTTCTGGCAGAGTGGAGTTGGCAGAGACGGGAATGCAGATCACTCCCAGAGCTGGAAGGCAGGGAGGTCCCAAAGGTGTTTCCACCTTTGCCCCTCTGTGGCCTGGGCCCTTTGCTGCCTCCTTCCTACCACCACCTACTCCCATTTCTTACTGAGCCACACTGTGTGTGTCTTACATCTAGCCTTCTAGCCCCTACAGACTGCTACTTCCTTGGCTTTCCCACTTTCCTCTTGTTCTTGTTACACACCCGTGGTGGATAGACCCCTCACTCATCAGAATGTCCTCATTGGCCACTTTGGCCTTATTTGAAGTCAGGTGGGTATGTCTAGCCAGGCCTGGGAGGTTAGAGGTCTATAGGTGACAGTTGGGCACTGGAGTAGGTGTGGGGGCAGACACCTGTCCCTAGTGCCTCAGGGCTTCATTTCCTTCCCACAGCTGCCAAGATCGCAGGCCTGTACAATGACTCGGAACCCCCCAGGAAGACCATGCGCAGGGGTGTGCTGATGACCTTGCTTCAGCAGTCAGCCATGACCCTGCCCCTGTGGATTGGGAAGCCTGGTGACAAGTGAGGGCAGAAGCTGCAGGGAAAGGGCTTGGGACAGGGCTGGGACTGACTCTATGTTCCACTCACAGGCCCCCTGACTCTATGTTCCACTCACAGGCCCCCACCCCTCTGTGGGGCCATTCCAGCCTCAGGGGACTATGTGGCCAAACCTGGAGACAAGGTGGCTGCCCGGGTAAAAGCTGTGGATGGGGATGAGCAGTGGATCCTGGCCGAGGTGGTCAGTTACAGCCATGCCACCAACAAGTGAGTGGACATCAGCTCCCAAGCTGCTCTCATCACTATAACTACTTTAGCCACTTTGCTTTTTAATGGGACTGAAGCTCCCCAAAGGGTGCTGTGGGTGGGGATGGGTGTGAACGATGCCCTGGCACTTCCTCTTCACTCCTACTCTGTGTTTTCCTTATCCCCAGGTATGAGGTAGATGACATTGATGAGGAAGGCAAAGAGTGAGTATCTGGGCCAGGGGAGGGCAGTGGAAGCCTGGTACAGTGTAAGCCTGGGGCAGCCAAACTATTGGGAGCCTCTCAACCCGGCCATGGATTGACATATAAGCTCCCTCTCCCCCAGGAGACACACCTTGAGCCGGAGGCGGATCATCCCACTGCCCCAGTGGAAGGCTAATCCTGAAACAGACCCTGAGGCTTTATTCCAGAAGGAGCAGCTGGTGCTGGCCCTGTATCCCCAGACCACTTGCTTCTACCGTGCTCTGATCCATGCACCCCCACAACGGGTAAGACAGCCTCTATGGGACAGGCTATCATGATGCCAGGACCAGGCTGACCAGGCAGGTCAGGAGGAATCCTTCCAAGTCTTTGCTTTTTCTGCTCACCTCAGCTAAAAGGACCTGCCCCTCCCCCTTCTGCTTTCCAGAGTCTGCTCTGCACTCCTGTTCACCCCTGTCCTCTTAAGGTGGTGCTGGCCATCCTCTCCTTGCCAGCCCCACCTCACCTTACCTCTGCAGTCAGTAGAGGATATGAGTCCTGAGATGGGAAGCTTGCACCCAAATCTCCTGACTCCTGGGCACACGATACCTGAGGGAAGGATTCCTGCCTGCTGCCCACTGGCTTGGCCTCAATCCTCTTAACACAGGTGCCCAAATGGCACCAGACCCTGCAGTTGTGGCCCAGCTGTAGGGAGTGAGTCTCCTTCCTTTCTACTTTTTAGTCCCTGTCCTTGGCCCCTTGTTGCTGAGAAAAGAGCAGGGATGGGAGCAAGATATCCTAACTCCAATGACATCCTAACATCAAACCCCATGAGGGTGGGGGAGGCTGGCCTGGCCTGGAGCCTCTGACCAGCCCTCTTGTCCATCTCTGCTACAGCCCCAGGATGACTACTCGGTCCTGTTTGAAGATACTTCCTATGCAGATGGTTACTCGCCTCCCCTCAATGTGGCCCAGAGATATGTGGTGGCTTGTAAGGAGCCCAAGAAAAAGTGAAGCTGGCCGACAGACTCGCCATCTCCCACCACCCTCATGGGGGAAAACAACAAAGGTGTTCTGTGATCAAATAAATATTTTCCCCCCTCGGCTGTGTCTCCTGGATTTTTTTACTTCTCCAGATGTTCTTCCTTTCCCCAAATAGTGAATTGGAAAGCTAGAGGCTGCAGGGGGAGCTGGCCCTAGTTGGTCTCAGTGTGCATTTACTCTTTCAGCTCAAGTTTCCTCTGAGCTTTCATTGGAGCCCTGCATTGAACACAAATCATATTTTATTCTTGATGTCAGAATATTTTATTCATGGGTCAGGCTTGTTTCACACACTACCTCTGGAGTGATTCCCACTGAACACCACTCATAGCTACAAGTGGAAGCTGAGGTCGCAGCCAGCCATCTTCTGGGCATAGTGAGCATCAAATTGCTCATTCTGGGCCACAGTGAAGAAAGTTTTCCAGTCCCCAGCCATGCCTTGTGGAGGAGAGAGAGGGCTGAAGTCCCACCACAAAGGAAGCCCCGTGGCTCAGGGTATGCTCTGGCTGCTGTTCCCACCTTCCCTGAACACCTATCCTGGCTGGGCACCCACCTTTTCTCATGAAGGGGGAAACACCGTGGTCCATGAGGTCAGAGGAGACAGTGGTGTAGTTGGTCATGGGGTTCTTCTTCATCTTCTCAAAAGATGTGTGGTGGACTATATGGTCCACGATCTTTTCTGGCAGGGAGCGCCCTACAAACTCCAGAATCTTCTGAATCTCCCTTTTGGGGTTCTGGAGCAACAGAGAGTTTGTCAGTGGAATTTGGATTGTTCACTGAGCAAACAAAAGAGGGATCCCCTCTCTAACATCAGAAAAGATCTGGATATTTCCACTAGAAACCTCTGAGCCAGCTCCTTGCATCACTCGTCCTCTTTCCTTGGGGCAAAATCAATTGCCCTCTGCCCTGATACCCTGTGATAAACTGTGTTTGCTTCCTGTGGGTAAGGACAAGCACAGTGTTCTTTCCTAACTGGTCCCAGGGCTTGGGAAATGCTTTGGCAGGGAGAATGGGGGGCAGTGAACTGCCGATCATGACTGCACGTGTTGATGACTCAGGTGCTAAGAGATAAGAGCTGTACAGAATACCTGGCATTGCAGCTGTGGGAAGGCAGGGCAGGGTCCAGAATTGGTGTGGACAGACTGCCATACTGTCCATCTCTCAGGGGCTGAGAGAACCTCGGCAAGCCCCTGTGAAGTTCCTGCCACCCACGTGTGGCATGGAGGTAAGTGGAACAGGTGGTCTCACCTCCTTCATGTCTTCATAGAAGAGGTAGAGGATAGGGTAGGTGTGCCTGAGCTCCCACCACTCCCGCACGTGCTGGTACCAGGATCCATAGCAAACTGGAGAAGGGGAAGGGGCACCAACACAGGGCTTGGTGTTAGTCTTAGCTGCTGTTCCTCAGCTCCACCCCCCTCCTTCCATGAGTTGGGCCCACCTTCCCCAGCCATGAATTTCTCCAGGAAGCTGTCCCAGGTGCCAGGATCAGGGTGCACTTTGGCCATGCAGTAGAAGTGATAATAAGAGACAGCCACGTCCTTTGCATTTCGGGCAATGTAGACCACCTACAGGGGCAGATCACCTCAACCCCAGCACCATCACCACACAGCACACCCCACACCAGGCCTGGGTTCCCCTCCTGTCTTCCTGTCACCCTAGATAGCATCCCTGTGTCTGGCAAAGGAAGAAACTGAGGCTTAGAGACTGACTTGCTTGACAGGTAAGAGTGGGCTGGGATTTGAACACTGCTCTGATTTCAGAGCTCTGGCTGGTCCCTGGAGCTGTATTTTACATTAATCTGTCAATGCCATCACATACAGATTTAGATCAAGACATGCCAGGTGCCCACCAGCTCCCTCCTCTGAGGGCTTTTGAGTACTTGGATTCCACTTTCCTCAGGTCTGCACTGAACACTCTCTTGTTTGATCCCCACAAGAGCAAGAAGCAAAGAATCTCCCCCTTAAGATGAGAAAAGGCTCAAGAGACTTTCCCAGAAGAAAAGGACTAAAGCTAGATGTCCCCAAGAACCTCCCCGTGGTTTCCCCTGCCACTTACCTTGGTCTTCTGATCCAGTAGAGTCTGGGGGAGCAGGGCCAAGGGCAAGTGTGTCTTGATGAGCCGTGGGGCTGGTGATTCTTTCAGAGTCTCCCAACCTAAGACATGGGTGGGGAAAGGTTTGGTGAGCTGGAGTCCAGACCTCCCTCCATCCATTCTACTCACCTGCAGCACCCCACCACAGACCTGAGGGAAGCCCTGGGGCTTTGAACTCAAGGAAGGGCACCCGGATGTAGATGGGGGCCCGGTGACACTTCTCTAGGTTGCCATCCTGGTAGATCATGTCCAGTATCTGGCTCACCCAAGTGGTGCCTAGAAATGGGGAAAGATGGGAATGGGAAGTAAGCAGGGGATGAGGATGTGGGGACAGCAGTCCATGAGAGGGTGGGTTGCCCTCCTCACCTACCTGACTTGGGATAGGTGCTGATTAGCAGGTCATCAGGCAGGGCCTGGAAGCTCTGCAGTGGCTCGAGTGTCTCTGCAAAGTACTTGATGAGTGGGACCCCCTTCACATACGTGAGTGGTGGGCGGCAAGTGTCCTGGACCAGCTCCATGCTGCTGTGTCAGAGGCCAGAGCCCTTAATATCATCACAACAATACCATTTGCTGAAGTTGTGCTTTAAGATGAAGACACTGAGGTTTGGGGAGGTTGGGCAACTTGCCTGAGCTTACAAAGTTAGTGTGTGGAAGAGTGAGGACTCCAGTACAGTGCCATGCAGCTTTGGCTACACCTCTGATTTACCTTGCAGAGATTTTCAGAACTCTTGTGCCCAGGCTGTATCCCTGACCAATTAAAAGCCTGTCTGGGGGCTCGGGGCCCATAGCTCAGTGAGTAGGGCACTGGCCACATACACCGAGGCTGGCAGGTTAAGCCTGGCTCTGGCCTGCTAAACAACAATGACAACTGCAACCAAAAAAAAAATAGCTGGGCGTTATGGCAGGCGCCTGTAGTCCCACCTACTCAGGAGGCTGAGGCAAGAAAATTGCTTGAACCGAAGAGTTTGAGGTTGTGAGCTCTAATGCCACGACACTCTACCAAGGGTGACATAGTGAGACTCTATCTCCAAAAAAAAAAAAAAAAATCCTCTCTGGGGCTGGGCCCACATATCCGGGTTTTTGAAGCTCTCTAGAAGATTCCAGCCTGCAATGAAGAAAACTCTAGAGCCTACAGGTCCTAACTCCCTTCTACTAATAAGCTTTCTTTTACTACTTCCATTGCAGTGCCAGCCCCCACCCAATGGGCTCCTCTGCCCTTGGTTCCCCTTCTTGAGCCCCACAGGCCCTTCACGTGTGGAAACTCCCATGACAACCAGGCTGTGATCCTACTCTCTCAGCTATAACTATATCTTGGCTCCGGAACAAACATGACCAATTGAGCAGTTGAGTTTGTTTTGGGGGCCAGAGTATGGTATGTGAATGAGCAAAACTCTGATGACTTAGCAGGAGGGGGAGGAAGATTCAGGCCAGGCTAGAGCTGTACTGAAATGGGATAGCGATTGGAAAAAAGCAGGGATATCAGAGGACAGAGCAGAGGGACCCAGCCGCAGGAGCCGGCCTCCACCTTGGGAATGTTGGGGTCAGAAACTAAGCAGGGTAAGGGGACTCTGGCCCAGCTGGCCCTCACTCTGGCACTCACCTGACCTCTCAGGAACCTGGTCTTGTGCCCACCTTTGTGTGTTGTGGCTCAGTGCTGGTGTGATGTGATGAGTGCAGAGCTGCTCTCTGGGCTGACGCCTTTGTAGTTCCAAAGTGGGAGGGATCTGTAGCTGGGACTTGGCAGTCCTCCCGGAAGGAAAGGGTGGAGTTTGGGGTGAGGTGGGGGCTCTATATTATCCTCCTTAGCACTCTAGCTGTAGTGACACTTAATATTAACCTAAAACTCCAAGTTTAGTGTGTAGAAAACAAAAGACCGAAAGAAGAAAGGGCCCTATAGTGCTTTGGTTTGTTTGGGGAGCTGTAATCAGACCCTGACCTGCCCCTCTGAACTGCAAAGCAGACCAATAGGCAACTTCTTCTTGTTGACTTTGTGAAGTGGGAAGATGGGTGGAGAAGGGTGGATATTTGCCAGGCAGGCATGGGGCAGGGCCACTCATCTTCCTACTGAGTCCAGGTCAGTCTTAAAGGTACCATGAGTTCTGGCCCAGGGCAGCCTATAGGCCCCCAGCGGCCCAGGCATTCCAGGCTCTGATCTTAGGCAGGTTTAAAGTGATATGGGTGGGCACCGTGAAGAGGTTGCGGGGGAGGGCATCAGAGCGAGCACCAGTATAAGAACAAATGAGGAGGCTCAGCACTAGTAGCTCAAGCGGCTAAGGCGCCAGCCACATACCCCAGAGCTGGCGGGTTGGAATCCAGCCTGGGCCTACCAAACGACGACAGCTATAACCAAAGAAAATATTTGGGCTTTGTGGCAGGCACCTGTAATCCTAGCTACTTGGGAGGCTAAGGCAAGAGGATCACTTAAACCCAAGAGTTTGAGGTTGCTGTGAGCTGTGACGCCACAGCACTCTATCCAGGGCGAGCGCCCTGGATAAAAAAAGAATAAATGAGGATAGTGGAGCCTGAGAGTGAGTCCCAGCTTCACAGCTCTCTCATGGGACCTCACAGAGCATCATTCCTGGCTGGCGGAAGAATAACAGCCCGCAGAAGGTGCTTTTCTTCCCTTGGGTTTGAAGGAGGAGGCTTTGCAGATAGAGACAAGAACAGACTGGGGAAATTCTGGGAAGATGGCTGACTGAAAGCACCCCTTGGCAGAAGTTCCTGAGCAGAGGAAGAAAAACTGGACAGAATTGGACTTTATGAAGCCAAAGATGGGGAGCTGAGCCAAGAAAGAAGTTCAGCAAGCTGTAAATCCAAGGAAGAGCATTCTTTTTTAGTTTTTTTTTGGTAGAGACGAGAGTCTCACTTTATCACCCTCGGTGGAATGCCGTGGCATCACACAGCTCACAGCAACCTCCAACTCCTGGGCTTAGGTGATTCTCTTGCCTCAGCCTCCCGAGTAGCTGGGATCACAGGTGCCTTCCACAATGCCTGGCTATTTTTTTGTTGCTGTTTGGCCAGGGCTATTTTTTTGTTGCTGTTTGAACCCACCACGTTTCGTATATGGGGCCAGCGCCCTACCCACTGAGGCACAGGCGCCGCCCCAGGAAGAGCATTCAAGAAAACAAATTACAGGTACAAAGCCTATTGACTAGAGGAGGGGAGACTCCCTCCCCCAAGCAGGGGGCCTACCACAGGCTATCTGCGAATGAGCAGGGAACAAAAATCCTCTCATTTTACCTCGCTGGAGAGAGCTGCTAAACTCCAGGTCTCTTTCTCCAGGGAGGTCCCACTTATGAACCTAGATACCACCCCGTCAGGCATAAAATTGAACAGATATTTTCCCCTACAAGTCCAAACTCCCAGTCCACCCTTTCCCCCTTGCATGGCAGCCTGAAGCTCTGCCCCTGCAGAGCAGAGTGTTTGGTCTTGTCCTGAGAGAACTGGGCATAGTATGGACCGCCAACTATCAGGATGAAATCTGTGAATAATGGGGAAGAAAGAGGGTGTGGGAAGAAAGGGACACTCAGTGGGAGGAGCAGCAGTCTCCTGGTTATGACTATGCCTGGCCAGTGGTAGTGTTGACCCTCGATTTGGGTTGTGTCTGGTGGGATGGGGTGCAGAACCCCCGGCTCTGAAGGCACCCACAGTGGGAGAGTGGTTGCCCCCTGTAGACTGAGTTCAGCAGACAGGGCAGGTCCCCAGACCCTGCTGGACCTGTGAGCAGAGGCTTGATAGGCATGGACTGAGTGAGACCTGAGAGCAAGGGCATGGTCCTGTGATTCCAACATAACCCTTGAGCAGTGGCTTACTGGGTGTGAACCAAGACCTGAGGACTAGGGCGTGGTCCACTGTCTCCAGTGGGGCTGGTGAGCAGAGGCTTACCAGGTGAGGATTGAGACCTACAGGTGTGGTGCCCTGACTCTAACAGAGCCTGTGAACAGAGGCTTGCCAGGCAGTGGACTGAGACTGGCAGGAGGGGACACAGTCCCCTGACTCCAACTGGTCTGGCAAGCAGTGGCTAGCTGTGTGTGGACTGAGACTGGAGGGCGGGGCCTGGTGCCCTGACTCCAACAGAGCCTGCGAACAGAGCCTTGCCAGGCAGTGGACTGAGACTGGCTGGCAGGGATGTGGTCCCCTGACTCCAACTGGTCTGGCAAGCAGAGGTTAGCCGTGTGTGGACTGTGACTGGTGGGCATGGGCGTGGCCACTGGCTCCAGCTGGGCCTTTGAGCAGAGAAGCGGTCAACAGTGTGAACTGAGTCTGGTGGGCAGCAATGTGGATCTCTGGCTCCAATTGTGCTGTTGGAGACCCTTAAATCCCTCTCTGTTGGGCAGGGTTTGCACTGCCTGAGAATTTGGTTGGAACCCGTGTCTGGGGCTGTCCACTCGGGGACATTCTGAGGTTGACCTTCAAAGTTCTGTAGCAGAAATGAACTGAAGGGTGGGAGCTGGGCACCACAGCTGTTGGTATCTCTTCACAGTCAAGATTTAAACCTAATACTGTGGTTTTTTAGGATAGGGAAGAGGTAGGCTGATATCAAAACAGAGCTAGCTTGCACTGTCTCACCAAGTAGGTCCTCAGAGTCTCTGGCTAAAACTCTGAAAGGGGCCTTTATAAGGCTGTAGGAGATAGGCCACAATTACAAAGCCTAGCACATTGGTAAGGGGCTATCTCTACTACCTGGGAACCCAATTCAATCTCAACTTACCAGTTCTAATAACCAAACATGGGGCAGACCCAACAGAAGAACTGGCAACATGAATAACCACAGTAGATCAACACCCCCGCCCCCACCCAGAAATGACAAAGGAGATACAACTGAAGATGCCAGGCATAGACAATGGCAGCAATGTCAGAAATTGAATTCAGAATATGGATGGCAAATAAGATAAATAGAATGGAAGAAAAGATAGAACTTGAATTCCAAAGAGTAGTTCTAAAGTTGGCTCAAGAAATTAATGAATTTGCCATGAGGTGGCTCACGCCTGTAATCCCAGCACTGTGAGTGGCTGAGGAGGGAGACTTGCTTGAGCTCGGGAGTTCAAGACTCACCTAAGTGACAGTGAGACCCAGACTCATGAAAAAAAAAAAATAGAAAAACCCAGCCAGGTGCAGCGAGCACCTGTAATCCCAGCCACTTCTGGAGGCTGAGGCAGTGGGATGCCCACAGCCCTAGTCTGAGGTTGCAGTAAGCTACCACACCCACTGCACTCTGCTCAGGGGCATAGGGTGGGACTGTGTCTCAACAAAGAAAAAAGAAGAAGAAGAAAGAAAGAAAAAGAAATTAATGAATTCAAAGCCCAAGTCGCCAAAGATATGGACATAATGAGAAAAGAGATAGCAGAGCTCAAGGAAACAAAAAAGTTAGCTAAGGAACACCAAAATACAGTAGAACCCCTCAGTAATAGAGTTGACCAGGCAGATCTCTGAAACTGAAGACAAAGCTTTTTTTTTTTTGAGACAGAGCCTCAAGTTGTCACCCTGGGTAGCGTTCTGTGGCATCACAGCTCACAGCAATCTCCAATTCCTGGGCTCAAGCGAGTCTCCTGCCTCCTCTGCCTCCCAAGTAGCCGGGACTACAAGCGCCTGCCACAACGCCCGGCCATTTTTTGGTTGCAGCCGTCATTGTTGTTTTGGCGGGCCCAAGCTGGATTCAAACCTGCCAGGTCAGGTGTATGTGGCTGGCACCTTAGCCACTTGAGCCACAGGCACCGAGCCATGACAAAGCTTTTGAACGTTCCCAGACACTCAAAGAGGCAGACAAATGAAGAGCAAAAACTGATCATTCCTTGAGAGTTGTGGCATCATTCCAAAAGATCAAACATTCGTCTTATAGGAATTCCTGAAGGAAAGAGGATGATCCTAAAGGTACGGATGCTCTACTCCAAGAGATCATGGAGGAGAATTTCCCGCGCATTGCAAGAGATACAGAACTTCATATAGCAGACAGTTTCAGAACCCCAGCAAGACTCAATCCAAATAAAGCATCTCCTAATCATTGTGATTAACTTTGCCAAAGTTAAGATGAAGGAGAAAATTCTGCAAGCAGCCAGATGTAAGAAAAGTATCACCTATAAAGTGAGAAATATCAGAATGACTGCAAATCTCTCAGCCAAAATGTTTCAAGCCTGAAGAAGATGGTTATCGACCTTCAGTCTCCTAAAACAAAACAACTTCTAGCCCAGGATCCTCTGCCCAGCTAAACTGAGTTTCATTTGTGATGGAGAAATCAAATACTTTAATGATGTAGACATGTTGAAGAAATTTGGCATAACTAAACCAGCTCTCCAGGATATTCTCAGACCCATCTTCCACAACGACCAGGGCAATGCTCTACCTCCAAAGTAAACTCACCCAGAAATTTCTGAACAAACCCCAACTTCCACAGTGGTGAAAGGATTAAAAATGTCCACCAGACATCCCAAAATCCTGACACCCAAAACACAACCAGGCTTATCAATTCTCTCAATTAATGTGAATGGTTTAAATTGTCCTCTTAAGAGGCACAGGCTGGCTGACTGGATAAACTCAGACTGGATATCTGCTGTATACAAGAACCTCACCTTGTATACAGCAGTTTAAGTCTTTAAGTAAAATACCATTTTTCTTTGGAGATCTTGTATAAGCAGTTGAAACAATCATTTATTAGTGCTAGTAAACAAAATAGAATAGGATAGAATAGAATATTTTAAAGGATTAAAAATAGACTCAGGGTGAAGGGATGGACTTGTATAATACAGGCAAATGAAAACCAGAAAAAAGCAGGGGTTGCAATTTTAGTAGTAGATACAATTGGCTTTACATCAACAAAGATAAAGAAAGATAAGGAAGATCACTACATATTTTGAGATTTTGATAATTAACATTTATGCACCCTACCAGAATGTGCCTCAATTCATAAAACAGACCCTAATGGATATGAACAACTTGATTTCTTCCTGCACAATAATAGTTTGAGATTTTAACACCCCTTTAACAGTTTTGGATAGATCCTCCAAGAAGAAACTTAATATTAGACTTAAACCTGACCCTAGAACAAATGGACTTGATGGACCTCTACAGAACATTCCACCCTAATAAAACTGAATATACATTCTTCTCATCAGCCCACAGGTCATCCTCCAAAATAGATCATATCCTAGGACAAGTCTAACCTCAGCAAATTTAAAAGTGTAGAAATTACTCCTTGTATCTTCTCACACCACCATGGAATAAAAGTTGAATTCAACAGCAACAGGAATCTTCATACTTAAAGTCATGGAAGCTAAATAATCTTAAGCTGAATGATAGCTCGGTCAAAGATGAGATTAAGAAGGGAATCACCAAATTTTGGGGACAAAATGATAACGAAGACACAAATTATCAAAACCTATGGGATACTGCAGAGGCAGTCCCAAGAGGGAAATTTATAGCATTGGAAGCCTTCATTAAGAAAAAGCAAAGAGAAAAAAAAAAAAAAAAAAAAAAGCAAAGAGGCTCAGCACCTGTGGCTCAACAGGCTAAGGCACCAACCACATACACCTGAGCCGGCGGGTTCAAATGTGGCTCAGTGAGTAGGATGCCAGCTCCATAAACTGAAGGTGGTGGGTTCAAACCCGGCCCCGGCTGAACTGCAACAAAAAGCCAGGCGTTGTGGTGGGCACCTGTAGTCCCAGCTACTCGGGAGGCTGAGGCAAGAGAATCGCCTAAGCCCAGGAACTGGAGATTGCTGTGAGTTGTGTGACACCATGGCATTGTAACTGAGGGTGTATCACTGAGGGTGATAAAGCGAGATTCTGTCTCTACCAAAAAAAAAAAAAAAAGACTCTATTCCTTTTATAATAGTGCCAAAGAAGATGAAATATCTGGGAATTTACCTAACAAAGGATGTGAAAGATCTCTATAAGGAGAACTATAAAACTCTGAGAAAAGAAATAGCTGAAGATGTTAATAAATGGAAAAACATACCATGCTCATGGCTGGGAAGAATCAACATTGTTAAAATGTCCACACTACCCAAAGCAATCTACAGATTTTTTTTATTATTTTTTATTTTTATTAAATCATAATTGTGTACATTGGTGCAAACGTGGTGCAAAATATGCTGACTTCATATACAATCTGAAATATTTTCATTGAACTATTTAACATAGCCTTCATGGCCTTTTAGTCATTATATGAAAACATTTATATTCTGCATTTAGTAATTTTCATTTGTACCCTTCTAAGATGCACCGCAATCTACAGATTTAATGCAATCCCTATTAAAGCACCATTGTCGTACTTTAAAGAACTGGAAAAAATAGTACTCAGTTTTATATGGAATCAGAAAAAACCTCGAATAGCAAATACATTACTCAGAAATAAGAACAAATCAGGAGGTATCACATACCAGACTTCAGGCTATACTATAAATCTATAGTGATCAAAATAGCATGGTACTGGCACAAAAACAGAACAGTAGATTTATGGAACAGAATAGAAAACCAAAAGATGAACCCAGCTACTTATCACCAATTTATCTTCGACAAGCCTATCAAAAATATTCAGTGGGAGAAAGACTTCCTATTTAATAAACAGTGCTGGGTAAACTGGCCTGTAGAAGACTGAAACTGGACCCTCACCTTTCACTATTAACAAAAATTGATTCTCACTGGATAAAAGATTTAAACTTAAGACATGAAACTGTAAAAATACTAGAAGAGAGTGCAGGGAAAACACTTGAAGAAATTAGTTCAAGCCCGGACCCAGGCAAAACTGCAAAAAAAAAAAAAAAAAGAAAAAAGAAAAGAAATTGGCCTGGGAGAATATTTTATGAGGAGGACCCCCCACCCAGGCAATTGAAGCAACACTAAGAAAACTTTACTGGGATCTGATCAAACTAAAAAGCTTTTGCACAGCCAAGAGCACAGTAAGACAACCTTCAGAATGGAAGAAGATTTTTGCAGGTCATGCTTCTGACAAAGGTCTGATAACTAGAATCTACAGAGAACTCAAACTAATCAAAAAAAAAGAATAAATAGGCTCGGCGCCTGTGGCTCAGCGGGCTAAGGCGCCAGCCACGTACACCTGAGCTGGCGGATTCGAATCCAGCCCAGGTCTGCCAAACAACAATGACAGCTG